>NIVC01003602.1:0-88597 GCA_002269645.1 Macrostomum lignano
AAAACCAAAGTACTTCACTGGTGGCAGCGGTGGATTCAAAGACCTACCAGCCACCCCGAGAAAAACCACTCTATTTCATGACTAAACAGTGACTATTTTATAAAGAAATTGGAAGGGGCCCTGCATATCACCTGCTATTGAAAATGAATTTTAGATACTGTGCCAATGCAATGTTGCAATGAATTTGGTATGCTGGTGGGCGCACCACTACCATAAAAAAAATCAAAGAAATTATAAACTTTTAGCAAAGCCAACTTTTTCTTCATTTTTAAAAAATTTTGGAATATAATTGTTTGAAAAACATAGATATACTTTTTAGAATCTTCTTGCTTATTAGTGCAGCACCTCTTAAAGAGATTAAAACTTTCAATTTGACCATTTGTATGCCTGTATAGGCGAATAGCTAGCAGACAAATAGGCTGGTACCCTACAGCCAGGAAGACGGTAGAATCCTCGGAATTTTCCGGTGCAAATCAGCAATTTGCCGGCGCATGGCGCACACTTCACTGTGCCGCGCGCATGGGCTCAGTGCATCGGCACATGCTCGGTGCATGGCTCGGCGCATGGCGCACAAGGTATGTCAGTGTATGTGACAATATAATAATGAATAATAAAAAAACGTATATTAAATGTCAATCAATTAATAAAATAAACGATAGTCAATATGATAGTCATTATTTCCAATGTTGTTTCTATTTCAAATTTCATTAATCGTAGCTTTTAACGATTGCAAAGCAACGAGCAATGGGCAAGTTGGAGCATCTTCAGTTCAGTTCAGTATGAGTAAGTCAAGGACAAGGTCAATTCACTCAAGTGACAGTGACAGTGATAGTGATGCAGATTTTGAAGTTGGAGTTACGGGCACAGCTACTACCATCAGTAAAAATGCCAAAGGTATTTTTCTCGGTGCATGGTGCACAAGTAATTTTTTTTCTTGGCGCATGCGGCGCACACAAAAATTTTGATGGATGTTATTCTGGCGCACATGCTACACCTTCCTGACCATGGCTGGTACCTAGTATTTTAGATCGGGGTGCTTTCACAAGGTCGAAATTTTACAACGTCGAAAAGTAAATTATTTCACAAGGTCAAAACTTCACAAGGTCGAAATTTCACAACATCGAAAACTTTAGCAAAAGACTTCATAAGGTCGAAATTTCATAAGGTCGAAATTTCACAACATCGAAAACTCAAATAGCAGCCACTTTCACAAGGTCGAAACTTCACAAGGTCGAAATTTCACAACATCGAAAACTCAAGTGCAGCCACTTTCACAAGGTCGAAACTTCATAAGCTCGAAATTTCACAAAGTCAAAAATTTTATATATCAAGAACCATACAGTAGTTTTCTACATTGTGAAATTTTGACCTTATGAAATTTCGACCTTATGAAGTCTCTGCTAAAATTTTTGATGTTGTGAAATTTCAACCTTGTGAAGTTTCGACCTTATGAAAGTGGCTGCTGTTTAACTTTTCGATGTTATGAAATTTCGACCTTATAAAGTCCTTTGCTAAAGCTTTCGATGTTGTGAAATTTCGACCTTGTGAAAGTGGCTGCTATTTGAGTTTTTGATGTTATGAAATTTTGACCTTGTGAAATTTTGACCTTGTGAAAGAAGGTGCTTTCGACGTTGTGAAATTTTGAGTTTGTGAAACCCCCCCTTTAGATCCTAGGATTGCAAATCATGGGATTCTATTCTTTCCAAAATCCTGGGACTGAAATCCCAGCTTAAGAGGCCAAATCCTAGGATCCCAGGATTGGAATCCCTAATTAAGGCATATGACATAAACATAATTTGTGCTCAGCTTAAAGATATTTTAAAATGCTTCTTTAAATTGACTATAGCCTAGGTAGCCTAACTGTCTTATAAAGTCAAAAAAAATTTGGCCTGTATTTCCCAACTGTGTTTGGTTATGAAAATATTCATTCTAATTAATTATATTAAAAACAATCTGTATACTGACTAGAAAGTAGAATAACTAAATTACTTACTTCATTTTATCTTGTTTGTATCTGGATGTGAAACTAGCAGTCAAAAAGCTTAAGTAGTTAGTAAGTTGGCGTTCTAGGTTGTCGTCTTAGACATTCTGCTTTTAAACAAGTTCTCAAAGATTATTAACTAGTTAATAAGTCATTCCGAATTTCTGCTTATTTGGTTCTAAAAACAGATTTTGACACGAAAAACTTCGTGCTTTCGTTCATCACATGAGTCAAAAAATATATTCTTAAGTATTCTATATAACTAACAACTAACTCATTGAGACCTAGTCATCTTTTGGGAACCAGAATATATAGTGATCCTACTAGCTGGTCCACGACTCCACGATTACGAGTCTTTTCGGAATTTCTGGGAAATCAGTAGACTAAAAAGAATGCAAATTAAAACAACCTTTTACAAGCACTGACAAGTTTTAACGTCTTCTTCCGTAAATTTTTTTTAAATATGACCTGCCTGTCTTATATACCCGTTTAACTTATGTAGGATAAAAATGGACGTGAGAAGGTGTCTAAACAGTAGAAGTTGCACTTATCCGGGCCCGTCGAGACAATCTTATCACTAGCCTGCGCCGGAACAGAGCATATTTCAAAATTCAAGAACATGAGCTAGTTAACCATTTTTGTACGCTTTCTCAAGCAAGAATCGAGTCGTCAGCCCTCCGGACGGTCGGGATATTTCAACAATTTTGCCATCGCGGCTCCTTCAACGCAACGGCCGTGACCAGTGACTATAGACACCTTGTTGCAACTATGTCGACGTAGATCTCCGCCTACGGCGTCTTGATGACGGGCTGTATGCTTGACAGACTAATAGAGGATTGAGGCTTGATAGCAGTTGAGGCTTGCTCACTCCAACTGTCGAGGCTTGAACAGAGACATCAGAGGAATTCGCAATAGGGTGCCCATAGTCACCTGGTGCTACCTATTGAACGTTCAGAAGGCACTCCGCCTGGGTGAAGACCAGTGACCAAAGAAGTCAGATATAATGCAGACACGTGGTTGATGTGCTGAAGAATTTGGAGGCTTGGCCAGGCCGCTCTGATGCGCAGTGATGATTGGCGCACAGGGTGTAATTATCCAATACACTAGCGCTTATAAGAAAAATTTGACCTTCATGGCAGAATTTTTCAATATCTCGACGGTCCGAAAGGCTGATGACTTGATTATTGAATTTGAGAAGGTGTGCAACAATAATTTAATTAGTCGAGTTCTTGAAGTTCGTGTTCCTGCATTTGCTCTGCGACGTTTGATTCTGTGATTACCCAAAAGTAACGGCGGTACAACAATTAACTGAAGTTATGCCTTTGAGGTCCTTGAAACAATTAAGCTCACTTACAAATAAGATCCCCATAGAGTCCATGTATACGTACATGTACTGCCATGAAGCAATCATTTCTGCAAGTATAACATTTGAGGGGGCAATGTAGGTACATTCTATCGTGCTCTACATGTATATGAGATCTCAACTAATCAAGAATCCTGGATCTCAGCAAGGTAAGATAGTACGCTGCTATGGTAGATCTAAACAAGGACCATTAAATATGTTACAAGCATGTATATCTAATTTAAAGTCATCATTTGATCAAAGTTGCATGGTCATACACTTATAGCAGGGCTCAGCAAACTCTAGTCCACGCGCCACATGCGGCCTTTTGTCTTTTGTCTTTTGAAACTTCATAATGGCAATCCGGCCCACTCAAAGTCTCTTCTCAACTCTCTGATACCTTCTCTCTCTCCTCTTTTCTCGATCCTACTTGTTTCTCTCTTCTCCCCTTTTCTCTTGTTTCTCTTCTCTCCTGTCTCTCCTTTTCTATCGTTTCTCTGCTCTCCTCTCTTCTCTCATCTCTCTCACCTTTCCTCTGTTCTCTTAGCTCTTATCGCCTACTTCCTCTTCTTTCTCTTCTCTATTCCCTTCCCTCTCCTCTCTCATCCGGCCCGCAACCAATAGCAAAGGTTCTTTGCCTGGCCCTTGAGGTAAAACAGTTTGTCGACCCCTGATTCATAGAGCTTCAATATGAGTAAAACTAAAACTCAATAGTAATTAGAAACGATGTAAGGATTCGCGAAAAAGCCATTGTCAAGCAAAATGGCAGCTTCAAAAAAGTGAATCCAAGCTTGTCAATTTTTTAATCTTAGATGAGCTGCAAACGTGCAGCATGAGTTCAAATTGACATACACGTGCTTATTACAACTTGGAAAATAACGATCGAAAATCATCATTCCTTGACTGACAAGCTAATGTCAAGTTTACTTCAATTGGGACACAGAAGCAAAGTAAATGAAAAAAATCCCTTCAATGCGAAAACCCACCCTGAGAGTCTGATCCCAGTAGTACTCTGCAGAAGTACATCTATAAGATTGATTATGCAACGCATCTGAAAATATGGCACTTTTTTTGATAGGATGAAATTGTTTATTTGAAAGCTTACCCATCATACGTACTTGTAACATGCAAAAACATTCGATTGTCGGTATCGAATTTCACTGTCGTCTGCACGGTGTTCTTATTCCTACACGTATCATTGGGTTGTACAAGAGAAAAAAATAATATCCGAATACAGGGTAAATGTTACAGAAATCATTTTACGTCCAAGAATATGGCAAAATTTTCCTAGCAAATTCATTCAGTTCAATTCTGCGAAAAAAACCATGCTATTACAAAAGCATAGCAGCAAAGGGAACCGAATCTCCTCCTTACGATATAAGAACATTTAAACTCGACGCGGTATTTTACGAGTACATCTCTGATGTCTTCTGCTGTCCCAAGTGAACGTTTCATGCTTAAGTGTTGGAGAAAAACTGACAGCCTTCAAATTGCTGGTAAAGTCAATTCCTAATTCTTATTACATGTTATGTGCTTCGGTCCCTAATGCTGTGCCAGAAGGGCGCTATATATTTGAAATTATGGGCATTAATATAGGTTTCTTAACTTTCGTATCAAAGGTGCAATTAGTCAAAAGTTCCTAGATTAAAACTTAAAGCAAAAGTCTCAAACAAAGCCATCCTCGTACTTAAAGTTAGAGCTGTCGGAGCCAGAATCCGAGGAACTGCCCGACTGGCCATTTTGTTTGGTTGGCGGAGGCGGCTCTGGCGGTGGCTGTTGCTGGTGATGCTGAAGCAGAATCGGCGAAGGTGGCCTCCTGTGCAATTCCATAATTGCCGACGTAATGGTTTGCTTCTTTTGTACGTTTCTATGATGTAGATCCTGCTGGTGAAACTGGTTGAACTCCGATGATGCAACAGTGTGCATCTTGAACTGTTCACGTGTCGCAGCTTCGTCGCTGTCTTCCGCACGGCAGATGTCACCAACTGACGCCGCGGCGCTGAGGCTGACCAGGGCTCGATCGTTCTCAATCACCGCGTTGTTGCCGGCGTCCTCTAGTCTGTACAGCTGCGAAGGCAGCCGACTTGTTGAGCAGGAGTCGATGGAGGCGGCCTCTTCTGCGAAGCATGAGATTGCCATTTTGTTAATTTCTTGAGCTTGTAGAAGTGTAATATACTCTGTCTTTGATGACGTAAAATTCCAAGTTTATAAAAGTTCACTAATTGGTTTTAACTGCATCCTGAAGATAGAAAACTAAATGATCTAAAGAGCGAAGAAGAGTGAAAAAGCGCGCTCACTCACTGTGATTAGCGTTGGTGTAGCTGCCTCCGCTGCTCGATGGCTGCTTCTTGTAATGATTTGAGTTCATGGTCAGCTTGCGCACATTCTTCTCCGGCTGGAAGAAGATAATGTACAGCTTCGGCGTGAAGAGGCACACCAGGGCCACGGAGGCCGACAGCGAGATGCTCACACATTGGGTCGTTATTTGCACCTGAAAGGAGGTTAAAAAGACATTGACTTGTTGAAGTACGCGAAGTTTAGCAGAGAAGTATGATTTGATGGATTTTTAGGTTGATAAAACATAAGAGAGCGAGTGTAGATTGATGGATTATTTTGGGTTGGTAAGAGAGCGAGTGTATATTGATTAATGGTTTGAGGTTGGTAAGAGAGCGAGTGTACACTGATGAATGGTTTGAGACTGGTAAGAGAGCGAGTGTACACTGATGAATGGTTTGAGGTTGGTATGAGAGCGAGTGTACATTGATGAATGGTTTGAGGTTGGTATGAGAGCGAATGTACATTGATGAATGGTTTGAGGTTGGTATGAGAGCGAGTGTACATTGATGAATGGTTTGAGGTTGTTAAGAGAGCGAGTGTACATTGATGAATGGTTTGAGGTTGGTATGAGAGCGAGTGTACATTGATGAATGGTTTGAGGTTGGTATGAGAGCGAGTGTACATTGATGAATGGTTTGAGGTTGGTATGAGAGCGAGTGTACATTGATGAATGGTTTGAGGTTGGTATGAGAGCGAGTGTACATTGATGAATGGTTTGAGGTTGGTATGAGAGCGAGTGTACATTGATGAATGGTTTGAGGTTGGTAAGAGAGCGAATGCAGCTGTCACACAAATCGCACAAGCAGTTGTTGGCTGTTTGTGTACCATTTTTCTGACTGTATGAGCTAGTTTTTGAATAGTCTGATTGGCTTTGGCTTGAATTCGCTGCATACAAGCAGTGAGTTAGTAGGCACAAACCTCGTACGAAGAGTGCGTGCCATAGTAAAGCGGCACAAACGCCAGCCAGATGATGCAGGTCGTGTACATGGTGAAACCGATGAACTTGGACTCGTTGAAATTCTCCGGAATACGCCGCGTCTTAATTGCATAGTAAGTGCACACCATTATTAAGACAACATTATAGAGCAGCGACACTAAAAAGGACTTGTCATCGATTCGGCAGCGCAGGATGGCCTCCAGACGCTTCGGATGATGAATCCTGGTGCCCGGATTGTTCAGCACCAGCCAGATCAGGGTGCTTACCAGCTGGACGCTGATCAGCGCCCCGCCAATCAGTAGCTGCGATCTGGGCGAAATAAACGGTGGCCGTTTCGCGCTCCGACTTGCGGCGTCGAAAATCCTAGCGATTCGGTTGGTCTTGGCCAGCAGCGAGGAGTAGATTACGGCGAAGCCCAGCCCGATGCCGATTCGCTGCAGGGCGCAGGTGAATCCGCTGGGCTTAGTGATGAGCAGGAATGTCATCAAGTAGCAGATGAGACAGCCGGAGAGCAGCAGGTAGCTCAGCTCCCTGCCGGAGGCCTTCACTAGTGGAGTCTCATTATACCGGATGAAGGTGGCGATCACGAAGCTGGTGGCTATGATGCCGATGGCGCTCAAAATCATGGGCACGATGGCGTACCAGCTGCTCCAGCGCATGTAGTGCACCTGTAGATGGGATGAGTAAGCGAGCTTATCGATTAGAAATATGGAAAACTATACGTGTCGCGCATCGTTAGCACACTTTTTAGTTGACGGAGCCGCGAGATGCTCTCACTTAAGGCTAGTTGACATCGATTGTCGTAGGACAGGAAGTTTTTTAAACTACACTGACCCTACTCACCTTAGTGTGCGTTTTATCCGAGGCTGATTGGCAAGTTTATCAATAAAAGTTTGAAAAATAATATCGGTCGAGAAAGATGCGAATTAACCTCAGAAAAACACACACAATTGCTTCATTTGCAATAGCGGAAGCTCAGGTGAGAGCTTGTCAATATCTTGTAAAATACGAAAAAATGCAAACCACCTTATATCATTGGTAATTTTTTCTCTGCTATTTACGAGTGTAGTGGCCTTCTACTTTTGCTGCCTACGAGTATGAGTAGAATTTCACTAGAATCGTGCAGCTCTACTCCTAGTACCGATGTGCATACAGATTGATCCAAAGGTTTCGACATTGAATTTATCTTCTTTGTTGATTGCATTGAACAGCCTAAGTCATTGAATTAGCCTAAGTCATAAATATGAGATTCATTATTTTTCGCTCAACACGCTTAAAAGCAGAAGTATCACGAAGAACTTTCTTTTTCAGCATAAAAAAACCTGTGCGGAAAGAGAAGAAACAGATTCCAGCATCAGACGCGGGTTGCAGGGCACATTGAAGGAGCAGTATCAGGCTAAAGTGGAACTGACAACCTGCCTGATCCAAGAACGACCCTCGAGGGCCGAATCTGACTTGACCCCCGGCCAATCCGACTCGGGACCGCCGCTCGGGACCCTTTTGACACTTTAGCCGGTGTCTGTCAAGCTAAGGGGTGTTGCGGGGTTGGGAAACCCTGTCGGCTATTTTCAGAAGTTCGGTCTGGGCAGGCACGATGAAAAGTTTCGGTGCACTTTTCTGCAATCCTTTCCCGCGTGCCAAAAGCCCCCAGCCTCCTGATGCAGAATTTCCTATAGGGAAACGGGCCACTTTCCTGTGCGCAAACCAGAGCTGATTCCCTCTCCGCTTCTCTTCAAGTCCCGCTCTGCTGGCACAAAGTTTCCTATTTCTCCTCTTATCTCTTCATCATTCTCAGCTGCCTTTCTCATTCTATCTCTGACTCTTATCTTGGATTGTCACCCACGGTAGCGAGATGGAGACTCCAGGTGCGGGATGGAGAGGTGGTTAAAGACCGTTGACGGAACTTCCCGGGCCTCAGGTAGTTAATCCGCCCAGGGTAAGGATTTGGACCAGCCATCCATAAGGCTGTCAGACAGTAAAGTCCAAAGTCGAAAAATGAAGAAAAATAATTGAGCAATTAAGCTGTCGAAAAGGAAAGTCAATTAGTAATCAGGGAGACAGAAGAGAGAAGGGAGCAGTTGGTATTCTTTATAGACATTTACATGAATTTTTGCCAAATGAAAATTTTCTCTGACCTTGGGGATATCCAAAGATAATTTCAGGAAGATTTCTTAGTGATTTTCTTTCTTGACAGCTTCGACAATTTGTTAGAGAAAAATCCGATTTCTAGAGAGCATAACGTTTTAACAAACACGTTGAAATGAGCAGTCAGCATCTCTAAACTAGAGAAAAATGCTTCCGATTTCATCTAAAAAAAAAACAAAAAAACTTCGAGCCAGCTAAAAACAGCTTTTTTGTTTCTACTTTGCCCATTCAATACAGTCACAATTAGCCATCATTGGCTTTGTGGCTTTGAGATTGCAATCGGAACACACAGCGGCGCTTATCTTTCCATCTCAGGTTACTTCATTATGAGCTTAAAATAGTTTAGTCGGTGTTTGAGCTCACCCAGTTTTTCAGTTTTCCTGGTGTCCTTGCTTTGCATAGGGGCGTCGCCATTGATTTTATGGTGTGTGGGTGGACAAAGCCAAGACTAAATTCCTGCATTATTTTGAGAATCGGTGTTGATAGCACTCATTTTGGCGCCTCAGGCACTCATTTTGGTGCCGCAGGAACTCATTTTTGCGCCGCAGGCACTCATTTTGGCGCCGCAGGCACTCATTTTGGTGCCGCAGGCACTCATTTTGGCGCCGCAGGCACTCATTTTGGCGCCGCAGGCACTCATTTTGGCGCCGCAGGCACTTATTTTGGCGCCGCAGGAACTCATTTTGGTGCCGCAGGCACTCATTTTGGCGTCGCCGGCACTCATTTTGGCGCCGCAGGCACTCATTTTAGCGTCGCCGGCACTCATTTAGCGCCGCCGGCACTCATTTTGGCGCCTCAGGCACTCATTTTGGCGCCCTAAAGCAAAATTATTGATTTCCATAACATAGCTTTTACTGGGGGGGGGGCATGCCCCCCTGTCCCCCCGCGACGCCCCTGGCTTTTACATTCCTTTTGCCATTTAACTGATTCAAGGAGACCATAAAGCTGGAATCTGGAATGACAACTACTAACTAAACGGTTTGATCTCTAGACAATTAACTGCATAGGCGTAGGAACGGGGGACAGTGGGGCCATGGCACCCCCATTATTTAAATTGGGGGGGGGCAGTAATGGTATCTGGCCCCTCCCCATTTTAAATGCAAAATGTAGACTTTTTGC
Organism: Macrostomum lignano; assembly: GCA_002269645.1. Classification (NCBI taxonomy): domain Eukaryota; kingdom Metazoa; phylum Platyhelminthes; family Macrostomidae; genus Macrostomum; species Macrostomum lignano. Next base: position 9,862 of record NIVC01003602.1, read on the forward strand.
TTATTTTTTACTTTTATTTCTGGTTTTTGCTGCTTTGCATGAATGCATTTTGCTGCAGGACGACAAAACATAGCGCCTGCGGCGCCAAAATGAGTGCCTGCGGTGCAAAAATGAGTGCCGGCGGCACCAAAATGAGTGCCTGCGGCGCCAAAATGAGTGCCTGCGGCGCCAAAATGAGTGCCTGTGGCGCCAAAATGAGTGCCTGCGGCGCCAAAATAAGTGCCTGCGGCGCCAAAATGAGTGCCTGCGGCGCTAAAATGAGTTCCTGCGGCGCCAAAATGAGTGCCTGCGGCGCCAAAATAAATGCCTGCGGCGCCAAAATGAGTGCCTGCGGCGCCAAAATGAGTGCTGACAACACCGATTCTGAAAATAATTGGTATATGATAATGTGCATTTTCCATATAAAAAACATCTGTGCGCCCCCCCCCCCTTAAATCCGCCACTGAACCTGGCCGCCCCACTTTTTGAAACGTTCCTACGCCTATGACTGACTGACTGCAGTTCTTCAGTTCACACACAAAAGATAGGTGAGAGTTTCTCTATAATCTTTTACTAAAGTTATCAAAAGCTTGGTTATTTGTTTTGATTCCCAAATTAGCTGCATTGCAGCTATGGTGTCAAACGCTCTCGCAATGCATTTCTCATTCTTCTAGCTATACTCGACTCAGAGAGCCCCGCTTTTTTCCCGAGTACGAGCCACGACATGATTTATTCAGGTCTTGCCATTCTGCTGCGTTATACGATATCGCATACGGAGAGATGCAACTCAACCAACGAACAAAAAGGTGTGTTGCTTTTTATTGCTCACATCGTTAATCACAGCGATGCCGCGTATAAGGAAGGGAGAGAAAAGTACAACCCAGGAAATGCCTCGAGCACTTCGGGCCACTTTCTTATCGAGAAGATAGTAAAATAACGCTTAATTCATGCGACAATGCAATCTCGATTTCAATTCATTCAGAAAATCATTGTAGAATTGCTGACTTCATTGATGGACAACAAAAATAAACTCAGGGATTGGATTTAGGCCCCTTAATGCAATTAGGTTATTTAACCTTGTTAATCTTGTTATATAGTAATAAGCCGCTGCAACCTGGCAGGTGTCACAGAATCCATCAAGTCACTGAATCCATCATTATCAAGTGATAGAATCTATCAAGTCACTGAGACCATCATCATCAAGTGACAGAATCCATCAAGTCACTGAATCCATCAAGTCAGTGAATCCATCAAGTCACTGAATCCATCAAGTCACTGAATCCATCAAGTCAGTGAATCCATCAAGTCAGTGAATCCATCAAGTCACTGAATCCATCAAGTCACTGAATCCATCAAATCAGTAAATCCATCAAGTCAGTGAATCCATCAAGTCAGTGAATCCATCAAGTCAGTGAATCCATCAAGTCACTGAATCCATCAAGTCACTGAATCCATCAAGTCAGTGAATCCATCAAGTCAGTGAATCCATCAGGTCACTGAATTTATCAGGTCACTGAATCCATCAGGTCACTGAATCCATCAGGTCACCGAATCCATCAAGTCAGTGAATCCATCAAGTCACTGAATCCATCAAGTCACTGAATCCATCAAGTCACTGAATCCATCAAGTCACTGAATCCATCAAGTCACTGAATCCATCAGGTCACTGAATCCATCAGGTCACTGAATCCAGCAGTACAGCAGAATACTCAATAATATGTCTCACATGCAACGGCACGCAGGCGGTCCTGTCAGCCGTCGGTCCTTCATCCGCGCCGCAGTCCACGCAGTCGTCCTTAGCGTCTGTAGTTCGCTGATGCGGCTGACAATCGGCACAGGTCCAGCAGCACTTGTCTTTATTGGCGCCCTTATTGGAGTACATCTTCTTCTGGCCGATGGCGCACTCTTCGCTGCACCGGGAAATTGGCACGTCGAGATAGCCGCCGGTCCAGTAGATCTCGTTTGTCCAGGCCAGACCGGTGCCCTTGCGCCATTCGCCAACGGGTGCATAGTCCCAGTGCTTGTTCTCACGGTCTCGCCGATAGTTGTAGATTTTATAGGTGCCGATACCGTCGCCCGCCTTGGTGAATTGTACTTTTCTATTTGCCGAATCTGTTGATTGTTTCAGTTTGTTGTTATATTCTTCTTCTGTCTGATCTGTAGATTCACAAGCTCGAAACTTCCCCAGCTCGAAGCTTCCCAAGCTTAAAACTTCCCCCAGCTAAAAACTTTCTTAAGTATTTTTAAGCTGCATAGACGCTTGGTGGCGTTCTAACTTTTGTGATTGTGTAAACGTTTAAAACACGCAAAGCTTAGTTATGTACTTCTATTTCAGCAAAAGTCCTTGGCAATGGCATTGACAGAATAGCCATGTAGCTAGTAGTATTCTTCTTAGTATAAAACGTGTCTCATACGGACTCAGGGCAATCATGCAAGTACCGCTTGTAATAGCGGATACGAAAGTTACTTGTACTTGTATTTGAGCCTCGAAAATTATTACACGGAGGTCTTGCCGAACCATTTAATCTTTAATGAGTACTTCAGCTCCACTTTGTAATGAGTATTTCTATATGATATGCGAATTATCTTTCTATAGCTAGCTACAGTCTAGGAACAAAATTTTCAGGGAATTCAGCAATGGTAATAATCAGAAATAATTTTCTTTAGCGATTAACAATTGGCTTAACCGTGTTAAAGGTGTTCGTCCGTTAAAGCATAAATTTCCCTTGTATATTCGTTAGCTAAAGAAGAAAATTTTGAACGTTAAACTTAAGCGAAGATATAATAAATAAACAATGCGGTAAAGTGAGAACTCTGGAGTCAACAAGTTATTTCATCGGTGGTTTAAATTTTCAACCTCTAGTGTACATTAGGCTCCCTTCCCTTCCTGCTCGCATGTACATACCCTAGCCCAGCCCGCCTACTGAGGGGTGTGGCTGGCTGGGCTAACCATGCGAAGGCAGATCATTTTATCGATCGATCTTCTGACCCTTCTGACTGCACATTGGATCTTATCTCGTTCTCATAAGTACATACATGTTGACTTGTAGTGTGACTTGTCTTATATCTGAGGTCAAGGTCAGATTCCGCATGATCTGCTGGCTCCGTTTTCGCTAAGTTTAATGATTCAAGATCAGTGTGAAGAAAGGTTTTTAAGTATCTGACACTCTGATGACCGCTTGCATGCGAGACGATTCAAGCAAGTAAGTGCTAATCCCCGCCATCTCATAACTGGTTTGCGGGCCCAACTAACATTCACTCAAATCCATAAGAGGAGTAAGAGGAGAACTCAAGAGATCCCATCTTTAGACTAGGCTAATTGAGTAAAAAGGGAAGCAGAGTTCACGCACAGCGGCGGCGGCAGAGGCAGACTCCTTCATTGCCCAGCGTGAAGTAGTTTTAAGCCACTCAAATCCGTGTTGGAATCCGTTCCAGCCCCTCCATCTCTCTGCTGCACATAGTTTTTTGCGGCTTGTGCGCTGAGGGCTCTCTTTCCTTTAGGAAGCATCGTTCCCTCTGTAGAGCAATGGAGATCGATGACTGGACTCTAGGGCTATCCTCCCAGCAGACTGGGCGGAGGGAGCGTGTAGGATGAGAAGGCGGATGAGAGTTCGCCAGTATACACGCCACACGCGGATAAGAATAGATCTCCTGAGCATAACACGATTCGCATTTCGTTCCTTCTTTTCTGGTGGCGGGTTTGTGCGGGCAGTTCGCAGTGAAAGCAGCAAGAGGAAATTTCTTCCTGTTGTAAGATTGTTCCACGGTGAAAAGGAAAGCCGGGACCAGTTGGGCATCACTTGAAATCGATCTAGCTGCTAACCAAGAGGCAGATAGGGAGGGGCTTGTGCAGAGATTTACAATAATTGCAATCTTTTGCTTCCCTCCAAGCAGATTTGATTTGCTTCTAGGGAAGAGGATTGGCTAACTCTGCCGAGAGCTTTCACAAGCCCGAAACTTTAAAACCCCGAAACTTCTCCAGCCCGAAACTTCACCAACCTGAAACTTCACCAACCCGAAGCTTCTCGAACCCGAAGCTTCTCCAACCCGAAACTTCACCAACCCGAAACTTCACCAACCTGAAACTTCACCAAACTGATTCTTCACCAACCTGAAACTTCACCAAACTGAAATTTCACCAACCCGAAGCTTCTCCAACCCGAAGCTTCACCAACCTGAAACTTCACCAACCCGAAGCATCATCAACCCGAAGCTTCACCAACCAACCCGAAGCTTCACCAACCAACCCGAAGCATCATCAACCCGAAGCTTCACCAACCCGAAGCTTCTCCAATCCGAAGCTTCACCAACCCGAAACTTCTTCAACCCGAAGCTTCACCAACCCGAAGCTTCTCCAACCCGAAGCTTCACCAACCTGAAACTTCACCAACACGAAACTTCACCAACCCGAAACTTCACCAACCCGAAGCTTCACCAACCCGAAACTTCACCAAACTGAAAATTCACCAACCCGAAGCTTCACCAACCCGAAAATTCACCAACCTGAAGCTTCACCAACCCGAAGCTTCACCAACCAACCCGAAGCTTCACCAACCAACCCGAAGCATCATCAACCCGAAGCTTCACCAACCCGAAGCTTCTCCAACCCGAAGCTTCACCAACCTGAAACTTCACCAACACGAAACTTCACCAACCCGAAACTTCACCAACCCGAAGCTTCTCCAATCCGAAGCTTTTCCAACCCGAAACTTCACTAAACCTGAAACTTCACCAACCCGAAGCTTCACCAACCCGAAACTTCACCAAACTGAAAATTCACCAACCCGAAGCTTCACCAACCCGAAACTTCACCAAACTGAAAATTCACCAACCCGAAGCTTCACCTACCAGAAGATTCAGAAATTCTCGACTTCAGCAGCCCGAAACTTCACCAACCCGAAGCTTCACCAACCGGAAGCTTCGCCCGCCCCGTGGGCTTGAAAAACAAAATAGTTTCACGAAACCAGACCTTGACGATTTCCTAAATCCTATTTAGCCTTCCCTTCTCAGTTTTCATTAATTGGACAATTTTCTTTTTTCATAGCTGAGTACCTAATTAAAGACGAACAGTCTCATTAGTCGTCTTCCCAAATGATCTTCATCAGGCCTCGGGCTGTCTGCTCAGTAAAAGAGGGGCCAATCTGCACAATCTTGATCTGCAATAAAAGCCAGACTTAAAGAAGATAACAAGCAATTTCGGGTGTTTTTTAGCCAGAAAAGAATCCAGATGAGGGTAGAGAGAGACTGATTGATAGAAAATTGAGCTCAAGGGAAGACAGTGAAAGATTGGGAGACTGTGACTAGAGGCGATTTTTCAAATCCTGCAGCAATGCCCGTCTAATAGATAAGAGCAGGGCACAATACTCTAAGCCTTACGAGCGTATTATTGCAGTCGCTATTTAATCGCATATACGAGTACAAAGGTGAAGGCCTAAGACTAAGCTGTTTTCTTCCCTTCAAATTTAAGCCAATTCGTTTTGTACTTAGCGTGACTGAATTCGAAAATGTTTATTTCGAATCATAACTGTATGAATTGAGCCTGAATCTACACAATGATTCTATCTGAACTGTATCAAATTCGTGTCATTAGATTTTAGCCTTTAGCCTCTCTTTTCATCGAGAGTTCACTATATGATTTCAAGCGCCTCAGAGGAGCACATAATAGCTATGAGCAACTACAGCAGAAGGGACCCTACACAAGCAAATCGTGCCAATTTCTCCGGTTTTCGCTGAAAAATTCTTTAGCGATATTGCAGGAAGCTTTCAGCTTCTAATCACTGAATTCATAATTGCTCACCTTGATTTTCGAATTGCAAATATAGCAACTATGTGTTTTCGTTCGAGGTGCACTAACATCATATTTGCTTCATTTGGAATTCGGGAGTTCAAAAGGTGAGAACTATTATCAATTTAGTGCCGAAGAACTAAAAACTTCCCCCATCTCGCTGATGCTGGAAAACCAGCAAAATTGGCACAATTTGTGAGTGTATAGTATGCGTCCTTCTAGCTTTAGTTGTTCATGGGAATAGAGGCTTGAGCACAACCGTGCAACCTTGACAACTCGACTAATAAACAAGCTTATTGCGTGTCACGACTTTCTTATATCTTTACATGGCGCCGAGCAGGGACTGAATAAATCTGCCAAATTAGTGGGGGGGGGGCTTGAGTGCAAGATAAGAAAAGGAGGGGTGGAGTGCGCGACTGAGGCAATAAGCAAGATTGAAGAGCCAATCAGAAGGCCGACAGGGAGAGAGATAAGAATAACAAAAAACTGGACAGAGGGAGAGAAAACAGAGTAAACAGAGACAAGTGCAGATGAACTAAGAAATGAATAAGAAATTCGTGGCAAGTGTAAACAAAGACAAGTGCAGATGAACTAAGAAATGAATAAGAAAGTCGTGGCAAGTGTAAACAAAGACAAGTGCAGATGAACTAAGAAATGAATAAGAAAGTCGTGGCAAGTGTAAACAAAGACAAGTGCAGATGAACTAAGAAATGTATAAGAAAGTCGTGGCAAGTGTAAACAAAGACAAGTGCAGATGAACTAAGAAATGAATAAGAAATTCGTGGCAAGTGTAAACAAAGACAAGTGCAGATGAACTAAGAAATGAATAAGAAAGTCGTGGCAAGTGTAAACAAAGACAAGTGCAGATGAACTAAGAAATGAATAAGAAAGTCGTGGCAAGTGTAAACAAAGACAAGTGCAGATGAACTAAGAAATGAATAAGAAAGTCGTGGCAAGTGTAAACAAAGACAAGTGCAGATGAACTAAGAAATGAATAAGAAAGTCGTGGCAAGTGTAAACTGTAAACAGAGACGAGTGCAGATGAACTAAGAAATGAATAAGAAATTCGTGGCAAGTGTAAACAAAGACAAGTGCAGATGAACTAAGAAATGAATAAGAAAGTCGTGGCAAGTGTAAACAAAGACAAGTGCAGATGAACTAAGAAATGAATAAGAAAGTCGTGGCAAGTGTAAACAAAGACAAGTGCAGATGAACTAAGAAATGAATAAGAAAGTCGTGGCAAGTGTAAACAAAGACAAGTGCAGATGAACTAAGAAATGAATAAGAAAGTCGTGGCAAGTGTAAACTGTAAACAGAGACGAGTGCAGATGAACTAAGAAATGAATAAGAAAGTCGCGGCAAGTGTAAACTGTAAACAGAGACAAGTGCAGATGAACTAAGAAATGAATAAGAAAGTCGCGGCAAGTGTAAACTGTAAACAGAGACAAGTGCAGATGAACTAAGAAATGAATAAGAAAGTCGCGACATTGCGAGCGAGCTTAAAATTTTACAACAAAAAGTTTAAAAGAAAAGTAAAGAAAAGATCTTCGTGTAATCTATCAAGCGAAATATGCTTTCTTTAAGCTAAAAATTTTCTGGAGGAACGGAAAGCGAAGAAGAGAGGCGACACCCTATCCGTCATATCCATCCGTGTTTCTTATGGCCACTTCTTACAAAATAACAGCACTTTTTCGATTTTGAACAATCGAATGCATAATTTTCAAGTCGAATTCGTTCTAAAAATGTTTATGCTTCCATTCATTGCCGAGACATTGACAACAAAAAATTTAGACGTGTTTTTTCATGTTTCATCTTACTTTTTCTACTCCATCAAACTCAGGTATGCACTTATTGGGGTCTTTGGTGAATTATTGGAGAGTGATCAGAGTGGCCGGAGTGTCCATAGATTGATCAGAGAGTGACCGGAGTGTCCAGAGATTGATCAGAGAGTGACCGGAGTGTCCATAGATTGATCAGAGAGTGGCCGGAGTGTCCATAGATTGATCAGAGAGTGGCCGGAGTGTCCAGAGATTGATCAGAGAGTGACCGGAGTGTCCATAGATTGATCAGAGAGTGGCCGGAGTGTCCATAGATTGATCAGAGAGTGGCCGGAGTGTCTAGAGATTGATCAGAGTGGCCGGATTGTCCATAGATTGATCAGAGTGGCCGGAGTGTCCATAGATTGATCAGAGAGTGACCGGAGTGTCCAGAGATTGATCAGAGAGTGACCGGAGTGTCCAGAGATTGATCAGAGTGACCGGAGTGTCCAGAGATTGATCAGAGTGGCCGGATTGTCCATAGATTGATCAGAGTGGCCGGAGTGTCCATAGATTGATCAGAGAGTGACCGGAGTGTCCAGAGATTGATCAGAGAGTGACCGGAGTGTCCAGAGATTGATCAGAGTGACCGGAGTGTCCAGAGATTGATCAGAGTGACCGGAGTGTCCAGAGATTGATCAGAGTGGCCGGAGTGTCCAGAGATTGATCGGAGAGTGGCCGGAGTGTCCAGAGATTGATCGGAGAGTGGCCGGAGTGTCCAGAGATTGATCGGAGAGTGATCAAGGACAAATCAGAGAGTGATTGAAGAGTGATCAGATCAAGAGATCGCAGATAAGGTGAGGAATAAAGATCAACGAGAGGAAGAGATCTATAGGGATTAATATGGAGATAGAAATGAGAGGCATTGCAGAGTTCCAATGTCCTTTAAGATGCAGATTCTACCCACCGCTAACTAACTTAAATAGAATTTCACGCAACCTTGTCGCAAAATATTAAATCTAAAAGGTTAACCAGCAAACTGATGAATGCGGTATACGAAATGATTTAGCTAGTCTGCGAATTGGCAAATCTACTGCAGTCCTTTTCTTATAGCTGATCGAATTATGCATGGGCCAAGTGGAGAGACAGAAGACAGTTCAGCTCTGCAGAGCGTGGCAAAAAAGATTTGAGGCGGGTATATAGTCAAGTCCAGGCCTTTGGGCGAAGGGCGGATCCCGCACAGACACTGCCGCCACCCACCTACCCACCCTACCCACAAAACTGTCACGATTGAGGGCAGGCGATTCGGCGGGGAATAGAATTCAAATCATTGGGAAACGCTTGAATTGCTGCCTGATGACTGCTCTCGGAGCCTGGAGTTTCTCTAGCGCGCAAGCCTTGTCTGTGTCTCTCAGCCAAGGACTACTACACGGAACTAAGATGGACGAGAAACTTTCTTTCTTGGAAAGTGTAAGATTGTTTGACTGGAGTGTTTATATTCTGATATTTCGTGTTTTGTTTGTAAGTTTCATTTTTTTGAAGATCAAGTGTGAGACTGTTGAATCGCGAGTCTTTACGGCTGTGTCTTGATTGATATGGTTTTGACAAGCAAAGAAAAATGATAATGTTTCATGCCCTCAGAAGTGCTAGGCTTAATAGCTTATATATGAGATATAGTATGTCTCACACGAGTACAATCAACTTCTGGGGAAGCGCACAACAAAAAGTTTTACGTTTTCAAAAATTAAAACTCCAGGAAACCGAGTGTACATCGACCATCTAGCTGTCCTTATTCTAAACGTGTTCGTCTTCAAACCCTTCTCGTGGTTTTATTTTCGTCCTTTTTTAAAGTAGAAAAGAGAAACGAAAGAAGAAGACGAAGAGAGTAAGCAAGCTTTGCTTCACTGCCCCTTGGAAACAGGAGAGGCATGAAGCTGGGATGGGAGTGCATGAGTGGCTGAGCGAGATCTGCCCTTGGTTGTCATTCTGAACTCCGAGGACCAACTTTCTGTTGTCTCAATCTATTTTTCTTGGGGCCCTGAGAGTCCCAGGGCATAGCTATAATAGTGCGGCTAATTCCTTCAAAGCCCTTAGTTAAATGTTTTGCTTCTGCTAATATTATATTTTACGTCAGAGGTCAATACATGACTCGCTAAGTGGGCCGACCGTGATTCGGGTCGATTGTCATTTGCTAGATTTCCTAGAAACCATATACTGAGCCGCTACAGGACAGGGACTGGGGAGTAGTATTAGAAGATATGAGTATGTAGTTAAGAGGCAAAGGTGACACTGGTTTCTATATACATGTAACAGAAGCGTTTGAGCAGTCGCTAAACCCCGGGCTTAATGGTTTTGCCTCCCCCCCTCTACTGAGCCACGCCTTGACTACCTACTTCTACTACTGCCATCGTTACGCGCGCGCCACTTCTGCGAAAAAAAACGATGAGTACAGACAGAAGGGGGAGTCCCTGCAGTGAGAAGCGGCAGATCAATTTTCAATCGATCCCAACTGCAGCTTTTTTCGTTTAGTTCGTTCGGTCTCTCTCTCTCTCTCTCTCTCTCGCTTCTCTTGCTCGTCCCATTGGCTTCATTTTCCACATTTACTCCATGCATTGCTCATCTCTCACGCTGCACTTTCGTGGCACGTTCGTGCGACTTGATGTGATGGAATTGGCGACACATTTTTATGCTGGATAAAATTTACGAGCGTAGTACTGCACGCACATGCAATACCGAGTTTTTGATTTCTCTGATTCGATGCTTCAGACCTTTCAGTCCCTTCAGTCCCTTCAGTCCCTTCAGTCCCTTCAGTCCCTTCAGTCCCTTCAGTCCCTTCAGTCCCTTCAGTCCCTTCAGTCCCTTCAGTCCCTTCAGTCCCTTCAGTCCCTTCAGTCCCTTCAGTCCCTTCAGTCCCTTCAGTCCCTTCAGTCCCTTCAGTCCCTTCAGTCCCTTCAGTCCATTCAGTCCCTTCAGTCCCTTCAGTCCATTCATTACCTTCAGATCATTCAGTCCCTTCATTACCTTCAGACCCTTCAGTCCTTTCAGTCCCTTAAGCCCCTCCAGTCCCTTCATTACCTTCAGACCATTCAGTCCCTTCATTACCTTCAGACCATTCAGTCCCTTCATTACCCTCAGACCCTTCAGTCCCTTCAGTTCCTTCAGTCCCTTTATTACCTTCAGACCCTTCAGTCCTTTCAGTCCCTTATGCCCCTCCAATCCCTCCAGTCCCTTTAGAACCTCCAGTCCATTTAGTCTCTCCAGTCCCTTCAGTCCCTTTAGTCCGTAGTGTTTTTATTGAATTCTTTCAGCCCTTTATTCCGCCCACTCTGTCCCTTAATTTGCTGGCATCAGCAGTTTAAAAGTTCATTCATTCAACAAAAAGTATGAAAATTAAGCCTAACCCCTTCCCTGGAGCCTCTCGCGTTGAAAAACAAGTTTCACAATTTAATCAAGTCGGAACTCACACCCGTCCCCTTACGCTAAACGGAAGTTCAATTTAGTGGATAGAAAGTATTTTCCCCTTCTCTCAGATACAGGAGCAGTGCAAAAATTTGATTTGTCCCCGGCAAACTCAGTTAGCTCTGACTGTGCACTCACTGCACCGGGCAGTGTCCGTTAAGATTGAAATTTTTAGTGTCGGATACCCATCGACCGATGCTGCGCTCATTCATCCGGTGGAAGTAAAAACTTTAGTGAGACCTTGCATACATATAAATATAAAGCCTTGGGTTGGGTTTAGCTAAGCTTAACTAAACAACGATGCGACGTATTGTGCGCGGCTTCCAACAAAACCTCATCAAGACTATGCGGTTTCAATACCAGCTTCACCATAAGCTATTAACTCTTCTTCTCTCTCCATCAGCAAAATCATCAACTGTGTCTGTCTGTGGGCGCTTACTAAGGACATCTTCTATTGCATCAAAGCGGCCTGCTCAACCATGGAATACTGCGGGACTCAGGGCCGCACAGTCAACCTTGGCCGGAAGGCAGACTCTCTCCGCTTGGTCCCCTCTCCTCTCTCTTAGTCTCTTTCTCTCCTCCAAAAAAGCTACTGGATGGGGGAGAATTCAAGGATTCAAGCAAGTGGGGAACGAGAGGAATTTGGACTGGTGAGGGAGCCACCTTTATTAAGAGGGGGGGGAGGTGAGGGGAGAAGTGTGCGGGTGTGGCTGGGGACCGGAGAAGCGGTATAGAAAAGGCCAGCTGAAGGGGTAAACTGTAGCTGAAGAGACTACCTGTGTGCGCGTGCGTGTGTGTGTGGGAGTTGTAGGAGGCAGAAAGGTTTTCTCCGCCAGGAGGGAAGGGGGCATGAACCGCCTCTGCTAGGAATAATTCATTTCTAGGCAAACGTGAGAAGTAGCTGCGAAATTATTAAAACCAAAAATGCAACGGCCACATCACTAGCTGCTGCGTAGGGGGCATGAAAGTGCGCCAACAGAAGTGCGACCACCATCGCCGCTATTCCATTTGTATCGGTATCGCATCTTTCCTTTCTCTTGTATCGGAGGGCGCGGGGTTTGACTCCATTTCATTGAGTTGGGGTGTGACACTTCTCCCTTGAGTAGGGGTGGGAAAACTCCGGCACGCTCAAGGTTTGTGTCCTCTCAGCTCTTTTCTTCCTCTCTCCTCTCATCTCTTCTCTTATCACATCACTCCTCTTATCTCCTCTCTCGCCTCTCTTCTTTCCTCTTTTCTCTGATTCTTGCAATTCTTGCTCATGAAATACCAAGCCCAGAGCAAGTGCAAGTTACGAGCTACGAGTAGAAGTACGTGCATACATGATGGGCGTTCGGAAATATCTCTAAAATTGTCACCGAATGCATAACACGATAGCAAACTAATCAAAAGAAATTCATGCAGTTTCTCACCAACAAAGAAGTTGCTCTCATTGATGAGAATGTTGTAGAACTCCTTGCCGGGGAAATTGGTGATGTTTCTAACGCAGGAGATGAACAGGCCAGTGGCTTTCGTGTCTGCGTGCATCGGCTGTTCCTGGCACACCAGCCGCTTCACCTTTTCGAGACCGTGCGCAAAGGTGTATACAGCGTCGTAGACAAATTGCACTTTCGGTTCCTGCTTAAAATTGGCTATGTGCGACCATTCGCAGACCTTCTGGGTCGCATTGGCGTCGCTGGAGTTGCCACTACCGCCAGGGGAATTCTGGCACTCCAGTTTCAATTGTCGATACTCGTCGAAGAACGGATTGACGAAAGTTAAGCCGCTAATGCTTGTTGTTCTGACCGCGTCCTGTCGCAGACTTGTATAGTAGTTATTGAACCCCGGTATCTCGGCCGTGGCAATCTCCAGAGTCAGCGCGCCCTGAGCCTCGACCGTGTTGTTGGCTACTGGCACGTGACTCTTACCCCAGCCGTCCGCTGAGATCCACACGAAGTGGCTGGTAATATTGGCCCGTCTAACCGCGTCAAGAAACTTCTCGGTGTGCTCCTCCCGGGTGAACATGACCACAACGCGAGCTCGCTTCTGGCTGTAGAGTTTCTCCACGATGCCGTCAAGCTCCTCCTTGCCGGGCTCCAGACTGATGAACAGCCGTTCGGCGATGCAGACGTTCAGCTTTTCAATCTCGGCCTCGAAGCTTTGAATGCCGCCTTCGCCGTAGTCGCCTTTACTGAATACTGTCGCCACAAAGGTCCAGTTGAAGTAGCCAACAATGTCAGCCAGAGCCTTGGCCTGCTCGGTGTCTGGCGGCAGAGTCCGGGCAAAATATTCGTAGCGAGCTTTGTCGCTAAGCCAAGCCGAGGTGGACGCGTAGCTAATCTGCGGTATGGCGAATAGCCTCAACAGGTTGGCCACCTGGGCGCTCACCTGGCTGTAGGCGCCGCCCACTACGCCACGGATTGGTTTCTTGGAATGGCGCCGATACTTAGATCGAATAGCGGGCAGCCGAGTGCCGTTGGGATACTCGCACACGAATCCGCCGTCCAGCTCGTGCGTGAGTGAGTTCTTCACAAATTCTAGAGCCTTCTCGAGTGCCACTGTGTCCTTGGAGCAGGTGTCAAACAGTAGAGCGCCCAGCCCGATCTTATGCCGACCGTACTGCAGTATCTCCGGATTTGTGTTAATCTCTTGCAGAGTGAAGATCATCGCCTCCATGCGCTGGATGCCCCGGTGGCTGTCCAACCGGCCGCACTTACTGTCCCCGGTCTCCGAGCTGCTGTGGATTGGGAACAGGCCGCCCAGCTGGATGTCCCCGTCGATCAGCACCTTGTTCTTGTCGTTGGCGGTAGATGAGTCGGCGGCGACGGCGCGGCTGGTGGCGGTACCGATTGAACACGTTGTAGCAGCAAAAGCAGCAGAAACAGTTTCAAAAGTTGTTTCGTCAGTAGGTTGGACTCAGTTAGAGCAGAAACTGCTCTTTGTCGCATATCTTCGTTTTTTCTTCGGTTGTTTATCGCTGCTTTTCTGCTTCTTGATAATTTGGAAAGTGTGTTAGCAAAATAGAAGCAAATGACGAAGGGTGGGGCTCACACAAAGGCTTCTAAAGCCGGAAGCTGGATAGCTGATGATAAATCAGATCTCGAAATCAAAAGCAAGCGGGAGAATCTTTACCGGGACGATCAGGAAGGAATTTTATCTTCTTCAATTTCAATGTGACGAAGGGCTCTGCTGCAGATGACACATGAGACGGTCCAACAGCAAGAAGGCACGATGCCCACGCCTTTGCTTGCTCTCTCGGAGACGGGAAGGAAGCTGGCTTGGACAGCAGGGGAGGGGAGGTGAGGAAGATAGAAGAAACGCCGCAAAATGTGTCTGTCACCCACCAGAGTTCTCGAGCTGAGTCTTCTGAATCCTTGAGTTGACCCACCACCCAGAGAGCTGCTCAGGGATAAAAGCAGGAGAAAACAGCAGCAACAGCAGCAGCTTCATCCGTGCAAAGCAGCTGAAAGTGAGTCTTAATCCTCGCTTGTGATGACAGTTCGGTGTTTTTAGTAAGCTCTCCTGCGTGCTGTTTCTTACCGCTGGCCAGCCGGTTATTTGCCTGCCTCCCCTGAGGACAGCCGCCGTCCAATCCGCGGGCACGCAGGATGGAAGCAAAGGCGGGCAAAAGAAAGCAAAAGAAGCAAAATATGGGGCAAGCATCGGGGCAAAATTGTAGCGAGAAGACCCGAGAAAAGTAGCAATTTGTTCGTGAGACGGCTGATCGCCTCCTCATTTGCAGACTTGAGAAAATCCATCCAACGATGATGTTGCGTGTATCTTTTGAGCAGCATCGTGAATAACTTTGAATACAGGAAGACGGGCACGAACCTGTGTAGCGACTGGGGTTAAGTTTCTCTGATCCGACCGGCGAGTAGCTTTTTTATGCTTCAAAAGAGCTTTGGAACTATCGTGCCTCATCAGAGAGACTGGGAACTAAAGGCAGTTCATATCTACCTCGTCTGCTTTCAGACTGACTATACTAATGCAGGAATAGAATGGATTGCTAATCTAGCCAATGCATGGTTGCAGGAATAGAATGGATTGCTAATCTAGTCAATACAGATTGATTGGTTTAATTATTTTGATGTTTTAAAGCTACGTTTAGCGTCGTACACAGTTTAGCCAGTGCATTGTGGAAAAAATAAGTAGAACTTTGGTTGCAAGAGAAGACTAAACTAAACCGCCGAGCTCACCCCAGGCTGATACTCTCCCATTCGCCGTTCATCGACCGGCTGTCGAGGACCAGCCTTGGTGGTGTGCCGTACCGTGAGGCCGGTGGTGTTGTACACGGAGGTGTTGTAGGCCGAGCTAATATATCGAAGCTTCCTGTCCTAGTCCTGCTAGTTCTCCGACACCGTCGTTGCCAGCATATCGCCTAGAGTCCGATTGTCTCGTTCGATGAAGCCGTTTCCGCTCTAATAAACAGGCGACGTGCGGGTCTTCTCAACGCCCAGCGTTCTTCTTCTCAACACCACGTCGATTGCTGTTAAAACTCTCGTCTTCATTCACTTGGAGGAGGTGTCAGGCATGTTCAGGATGTAAGAATTGCCATCAGTCGTGCACGGCAGCGGCTTTTCCGTGTCAATCTGCACCAGCTGCTCCGGCGCCTTCTGTATGGCCTGGTCGGATTCTTCTTAGCTAGACAGGTAGCACAGCTGGCCACCTAAAAGTAGTTCTCTACGTCCCGCCGCATACCGGGCCATCAGCAGTGCTCCATCAGTCTCGCTGGCGTCCTATCGATGCCGAGATGTCCACTCTGGTTGCATGAGTGAGCCTGGTGCAGAAGGTGGGAATGACTGACCGGCCACAGACCTTCAGGACCCCGCCGAACTCACTGCAGCTTCGTCAAGCAGCTCACGAACCTGCGCTGCCCAACCCTCAGACTGACTGTCGATCTCTTCGGCCAGTACCTGGAACGCCTTGCTAAGTAGCGGATCTTCCAGTCGCTCCTCGCCGTCACCCCACCGAGGCTGCATCCGAGTGCCGGCCACCCCGCCCACCCGGCCCAGCGCATCCGGCACTACGTTGTCTATGCCACGCCGTTAGAACAGATTGAAGGAGAACTGCTGCAGAGTCGACAACCACCACGCCAGCCAGCCCTCCGGGTCCTTCGTCGCCAACAGACCCTGCAGAGGCTTATGGTCCAAATAGACCGTGAATTTCGGGACACTCAGCAGGTACGTCCTGGAGTGCTTCAGACTCCAGACCATTGAGAGCAGCTCCCGGTCGCCTTGTTGAGGGTACGAGAGGCAAACGCCACCGGCAGCTCGGCATCTCCCTGCAGCTGGCTGAGCACAGCACCGAACTCAAACTGGCTGCTGTCGCAACCGAGCACGAACTGCTTGGTGAAATCCGGTAATCTTAGCACCGAGGCCGTCGTCAGGTTGTTTTTAAGCTCATTGAACGCCCACTCGCAGTTGCTGTTTCAGGCGAAGTCCCTCAATTTCAGGCTGAAATCATGCAGGACCCTTGTAGGCTGGCTGAAGCTTTTGATGAAACGGCGGTAGAAACCCAGCATACCGAGAAACCGCTTCACCTCCTCCTCTATCGTTGAACTAAGCATGATGCGAATCACCTCAAACTTGCCAGAGTCAGGTGCATCATGCTGATCAGGTATCCCAGGTACAGCACCGATTTTCGCTTTGTTCAGTTTGAGTCCCACGCTTCTCAAGCGTCGAAAAACATGATGGACCAAGCCTCAACAAGTACTCGTCGAACGTACCGCTGATGACCACCAGGAGAACATCGACTCCCATGACAGACTAGACATGACCAGCTCCATAAGCCACAGAAACGTTGCACATTCCGAAGCCCATCTTGCAGAACTACATCAGGCCGCGGTTCGAATAGAACGCAGTCTTGAACCGGTCCTCTTGCGCCACCTCCATCTGATGGTAGCACTGTCGACAGTCAATGGTGGAGAACCAGGAGTATCCGAACAGCGCGTCCTTGATCGTGCAGACATTCAGCTGTCGCTAGTCCTTGCAGAGTCGGTTGTCGCTGTTCTTCTTGAGCACCAGCAGCAGGTTCGATGATGCCGCTGTCCAGCATCTGACCGATTTTCTTGTCCACCTAGTCCCGCCCTGACAGAGGCAGTCGGCCCTGGCTAGGCCTTCAAATATAGTTAAATGATGAAAGCGATGTGTGTGGCCTCCATCATAGACATGCAGTGGCCCCTGCGCACACTAGAGATCATGCGCCAGACTACAGTAATGTTTGCATTTGCACTACTACGAGTAGTACGCATATATATGGTTTGGATTGCTAAAAATAAAACAAGTTATAACAGAGAATGCCTGCATAAGGACAGAACCGCTTCCCTGCTGTTGCTGGAGTGCTGTCCGAGTTATCGACATTGGCGAAAGTTAGAATTTTTAGCTTCAGGAAAAAGCAAGAAAAGGGAGTCGATGCTCTGATTGCGACTCGGCCCTTCCACCGGGCTCTGCCGCATCCCGACCGTCTCGCGATCATGACCGGATGTGCAAAAACGTGCATCATAAAGAATGTACGAGCGCGTATTCTGAAGATTCTCAGATTTTATCTACTTACTAATCGATTCAAAGCAGCTTATTTTTTGCTGACAAGTGTTTTATGGGTACGTTTTATTTATTGTAGAAAGGCCTGAAAGGCACACGTTGAGAATAGGCCTGTGATAGTCGAATTTGGAGACTATAGATCGGTGAGAGTAGACTAATGAGATTAGACCAGTGAGACTAGAGAAGTGAGACTAAACCAGTGAGCTTAGATCTGTAAGAGTCGACCTTTAAGACTATATGGATCAGTGAGAATGGACCATTGATGTAATACATGCGAAAGTTGACCTGCGACAGAATACGAGTCGTCCAGCACTTCAACAACTCTCTAACAGATTCGCTTAAAGATTTCTCTTATTTTTTTACAAAAGAAACACAGACGGTAAAGTCCGTATACGTACCGACATCAAATGTAGCCAGCTCCCTGAGCAATGTTGCCCCTCATTTCTACTTTTAAGCGCAATCGGAATACAAGTTCCTTATCAAATCTAGTACGTTGGGCCTGCGACACTGTGAACAGAGTGTTAAGGTGCCACGTGCGGGCAAAGCTTAGTGATAATGAAGAGCACGTTGTAAAAGGCGGTTTTCAGAGCTCTTGATCTGATAAGACTTAGTCAAATAAATAGAGAGAGTTATGCTTGAATTGAGTTCTCAATACTGCAGGGTGTACAGTAGAAGCAGATTAGAGAAAGGCAGGGGCAGGCATGAACGATCCAACAGTCAGCTACGACAATAATCTGGATCAGGAGTCAATCAGCATGTGAGTGCGTCTCTGTCATTTGCTATATTCTAACTGACTATTAATGCTAACTGATTAAATTTCTAGAAAAAATTCTATACCTGGAAGTCCTTTTCTTTGCTTAAACTAGCTCGTAATACGGAATACAAAAGTGACAACCGTAAAAGTAACAAAAAATCGATAAGTGTAGCCTCCGATAAATTGGCCTTCAAAAATTGGCCAAAAACTGAAAATCACTTTCTGGCCAATTAGTTCTTCCAATAAATCGGCCTTAATAAGAACTAAACTTCCTAAAAACAGGCTTCATAAAAAACTTCATAAAAAGGACTTTCAAAAATCAGCCCTAAAAATGGCCTTTCATAAAAACCGGCCTTCATAGAAACCGGCCTTCATAAAACGGCCTTCATAAAACTGCCTTCAAAACAGAACCTTCATAAAAACCGGCCTTCATAAAAACCGGCCTTCATAAAACTGCCTTCAAAACAGAACCTTCATAAAAACCGGCCTTCATAAAAACCGGCCTTAATAAAAACCGACCTTCAATAAATCGATATTTTTTCAGCCGCGAGGTCTCTTACGTCGGCATCAATTCGAACTCCACCGCGTTCAACCAATCCGGCTCCCGACGTCGACAGCAGGGATGCCGTCGTCGCCGGCGCTGCCGACGCTGGTTGGTCGAGATCGGCGACGCTGCTCGCCTGCACGCACCAGCCGCGGCAGCCGGTCTTCTCGGCATCGGGCCTCAAGTCTCCTGCCTTGTCGCCTGCGGCCGATTGTCGTCGATTGAACTGTCCGCCGCCAGCGTCTCGCTGCCGCTGCTTGTCGGGCTCTGCTTGGCGCCGGCGCTAACTGCCGGCGCTGTGTCTGGCGCCAGCGCTGGCGCCGTCGCTCTACTCCTGGCCGGCTGTCTGCTGGCGAACTCGCGCCCGCTGCTGCTGGCGCTGGGCCTGGCGCCCAACCTGGCGCAGATGTCAGCCGACCTGCTGCTGGCGCTCCTGCCTGGCGCCGTTTTCGCCTGCGGCTTTGCTTGGCTCAGTCGAGCGCGCCGTCTATCTGGCGCCGGCTGCCCGTCGGCGCCGTTGCTATGCTCGTTGCTGGGCAACGCAGCTTGCATTGGCGCGCTGGTATACGGCTCGGCCGGGTGGGGCCTGCGATACCTGGGCGTCGGGGCCTGCTACTCGGCTGCCCAGGCAGTCGCTTTGATGTCATTGCTGGCGACAGCCGCGGTGGAGTCGGCGGCTGCCGCACTCGGCGGTCGAATCGGCGCCGGACCGACTTGGATTTGTCGCGGCGGCGGCGGCGGACGTCGACAGAGGCGCGTCTGGCTGGGCTTGGCCGCAGGCATTCTGGAAGGCGTCGCATTCGACGCTGCGCCAACGCTGGTTGCCGTGGCGACGGACTCGACTGGGGGTCTGGCGGCTGCTCAAGGAGTCGCTTGGCAGGTGGGATGGAGTGACAGATGGCGTGACAGATAGAGTGACGGATGGAGCTTTGGATGGAGTGAGAGATGGAGTGACAGGTGGAGTGACGGGTGGAGTGACAGATGGAGTGACAGATGGACCTATAGATAGAGTGATGAATCGTGTGATAGATGGAGCTCTGGATGGAGCTCTGGATGGAGTGACGGATGGAGTGACGGATGGAGTGACGGATGGAGTGACGGATGAAGTGACGGATGGAGTGACGGATGGAGTGACGGATGGAGTGACGGATGGAGTGACGGATGGAGTGACGGATGGAGTGACGGATGGAATGACGGATGGAGCTTTGGGTGGAGTGACGGATGGAGTGACAGATGGAGTGAAAGATTGAGCTATGGATAGAGTGACAGATGGAGCTTTGGATGGAGTGACGGATGGACTACTAATCATGACACTACTAATGGTAGTCTTTTATAAAATCACTTTCTCAGATGGTCGCCCTAATCCGAGCTGTCGGTCCGCTCGCTTCGTCGACGTCGGTCGGCCTCCGCGTCGCCGGTCAGTTGGATCGGCGCGACGCGCCATCCGCTCGGCGCAGCCTTGGCGCCGGGCTCTGCCTCGCCTTTGCTATTGGCGCCGCTGTTGGCGCCACGCCTCTGGCGCTATTCCGCTGGCCACTGGCGCTCTGGCTCTGCCCCTGCTGGCCGGAGTTGGCGGCCAGGCTACTCGGCATTGCAGCGCCGTTGCCGCTCGCCGAGTCGCTCGCCCTGCCTTGCGCCGCCTCCCTAGCCGCCGTTGGCCATCCGTCGGTCGCTGCCGGCATCGCCGCCCTCGCCCTGGCCGGCGGCGCCCTGCCGCTGGGATTTCTGCTCGCAATGATCCCCACTGCCCGGCTGCAGCTGGGCCCTGCCGGCTGCTGGCTCGGCCTCCTGGCCGGCTCCATTCTCGCCGTCGCGCTGCTCGGCTCGTCGCTTCATCGACTGGCCTGGCGACTCGGCGGCAGCGGCCTTCCGGACGAAAGTCTGGACGAGGCGGCGGCGCTGCTCGGCCAGTGGCGCGGCGGGCCGCAGGCTTCGCTTCGCCGAGGCAGCGGCGTCATCCGGGTGGACCTGCTGGCGCCGGGATCCGCCACGGCTACGGCGAGGCCGACCCCGCTGCGGCCCTGCCTGATGGTGCCGTCGGAGTCGGGTCAATTGTCGGCATCTTCGACAATGTCGTCCCGCTGTCGACAAGTCACCGCCTGCCTGCTGCTGCTGCTGACTGCGGCGGCTGCGGCTGCTCTGCGACTGCACCAGGCCGACTTTTTGCCGCCGGTGGCCAACTTCAGCCTTCCGCTGCCCGGTGATGGTTGCTAGGCGACCATCTAGTCGCCATGGTAGCTAGTG
Source organism: Macrostomum lignano (assembly GCA_002269645.1). Lineage (NCBI taxonomy): Eukaryota > Metazoa > Platyhelminthes > Macrostomidae > Macrostomum > Macrostomum lignano. The sequence goes on from NIVC01003602.1 coordinate 30,899, forward strand.
TAAAGTATTAATTTTGATTTCTTTTCGATCGATAAGTAAAATCAAATTTAAATTTGCGCCGAAGAGGGTCTGTCTTAGTGTCTTAGTGTCTTAGTGTCTGTCTGTCTGTCTTAGTGTCTGTCTGTCTGTCTGTCTGTCTGTCCGTCTGTCTGTCTGTCTGTCTGTCTGTCTTAGTGTCTGTCTGTCTGTCTGTCTGTCTGTCTGTCTGTCTGTCTGTCTGTCTGTCTATGTGTCTGTCTGTCTGTCTGTCTGTCTGTCTGTCTGTCTGTCTGTCTGTCTGTCTATGTGTCTGTCTGTCTGTCTGTCTGTCTGTCTGTCTGTCTGTCTGTCTGTCTGTCTGTCTGTCTGTCTGTCTGTCTGTCTATCTGTCTGTCTGTCTGTCTGTCTGTCTGTCTGTCTGTGTGTCTGTCTGTGTGTCTGTCTGTCTGTCTGTCTGTCTGTCTGTCTGTCTGTTTGTTTGTCTGTCTGTCTGTCTGTCTGTCTATCTGGCTGTCTGTCTCACTCTCTCACACGCTCACACAGGGTGTACAGTCACCTTGACATCTTATCATCAGACATGTGCCATTCGGGGATTTGATTCTCGATCCCATTGGAATAATTTGTGTCCTTGAGCAAGACACTTAACTCTACATTGCTTCAGCTCACCCAGCTGTAAAATGGGTGCCAGCATTAGCTGGGGTAATTGAGGGTGTGTGTAGCGACCCCCCAGTCCTTGGACTGAACAGCCGTACGCAGCCTTCAGATGCGCCGCGCAATAGCTGCGGCTGAGCTGTCGGTAGCACATCTGGCTTAATTGGTGGAGGTGTAATCAATTATTATTGCTACGGAATCGAACCACGGGTCGTGGAGCTAAAGTCAGACGTGTTGACCGCTGAGCAGCCCAGAGTTTAACAGTGTTCTTCGGTGTCTAAAACTATAAGCGCGAATTTAAAAGCGATTCAATTTACCGAACGATTTCACTATGGTAACAAAGGACCTTCTGTTGAAAGTCCCACGCACAGTTCCAGCTGATATTACAGCATAAAATTCAGCTCAGAAAATGGCTCTGAACTATATTAAAAAGGAACATTTTTTTATTGGGGGCAGAGGCGCACTTTAAGCGACATTGGCACACAACCGGCGAGAGGCATTGCTGCCCATTCCGCCGACTCCCCTGAGCAGGCACACAAGCGCGCGGATACGTACGCAGTCATACGCACAGGCACACACTCACACAGGAGTGTACAGCGGTCCTAGCTTTATTTATCGTGAGGCATGTACACTTCACTGCGCCTTGGGGGGTTGGCTCTCAAGGGCGTTAATTGCACGAGCAGAGCCAAGCCGAGATTCCAATTCAGCCCCAAATTAATGTGACTGCACTTGGAATCGAGCCTGGGCCGCTGGCACATCAGAGCCCCGTGGTTGAGCACTGTATTAAATTAGATTATTATGATTATAATACAATTATAATAAATTATATTGCATTTAATTTGAGACTGAATATCCTGCACAGCGGAATTTTATGTACTTCTTTGTTTAAACAAAATCAAATTCCTAATCTGTAATTTAATGTAAATCCGGTAGTTTTTTACGCATTTTTCTGCGCTATTAGCTACTAAAATAAAAAAGTAGCATAATAAGCGACATCTTTAGATTTTTTCATTATTATAGTGAAAGCTTAGTCACTCGTGAGAAAGTAATTGCGCGTGTATATTTTTAATTTAATAAAAAATCAGACAATAAAGCATTGCAAACTCTATCTGAGCAACTGAAAAACAATTGCAAAACAAAATTGCGCACACGACATCAAAATATTCATTATACGCTACTTGATACTACGTAGCCAGTAGTGTAGACAGTTCACGGCAAGCTGAAACAAAAAAATATCAAAACTGGCTCGGTGAGAGAGAGAGAGGGCCCGTAAGATTTGATCGATTTTTTTAAACAAAAGACGCATTGCTTGCGGTGCAAGGCGGCGAGGCAAGAAGAAAAGCAACAGAAGAAAAAATGTGTTGTGAGCAAACAAAAGTACTAATAGTATGGTATGCTACTATAGAACGTAAAATCCAAATTAAAAACAACATATCTCTTCACAAAGAAGTTTCGTATCATCTCGAAGTCTATAAGTAATTCTGCTTCCAGGTTTTCATTTTGTGGTTCACTTCTCAGCGGACTCCTGAAATTATAACAAAATATTTACAGTCAGTCATCATTAGATTGAGCACTTCTACTTAAAAAATGTTCCATAAATGTAGTATTGAAAATTCATTTTTTCATGAGTGCTCACTGAGAATCAGTGTCCTAGTACGATTCCGTAAGTTAAAAAAGTTCTGCTTTAGTTTGACAAGTATCATTGTACAAGTAATACTATACTACATGCAAACTATAGTATATAATAAAATGTTCTAGTATGTATTAGTGCACCGTTACTATAATATCAATACTCCTGCACTATAGTATTAGTACACATGTACTTTAGTATCAGTGCACCTGTACTATACTATCAGTACAACTGCACTATAGTATTATTGGACCTAGACATCCCACTACAGTATTAGTACACCTGCACTAAAATATGAGTACATCTGTATTAAACTACCCCTCCATTCCCCCTCCCTTACCGATTCTCCCTTTTCCTCGGCCGCCTGCTCGGGCACTTCTTCCACCTGAAATTAGACGCTTAATTAATCAATTTATCCATTCACTTACGGGTGTACTTTTATTTAGCTATTGTGCCATAAAATTTTAATACCTTCTCAAGCTCTTGTTTCTCCCCAGCTTCATCCTCCGCGTCACCGATGCCCGTCCCAGCCTCTTCTTCTTCATCAACCTGCCCGTTTCTGAGCGCCGCCTCGCGCTCCTCTTTGCGTCGGTCGCGCAGTTTCTTCTCGTTTTCGATTGCGGCGAAAAAGTCCGCCTCCGCCTTCGCAACCAAATCCTCATGCTCCTCGTCTCTGTGCTCCTCCTCTTCCTCCTGGCGTTGGGATGAAGATATTAGTGGATTAAGAGAGAAAGTTCATCTGACCCAATGATCATGTCACTATGTGGATCAGCTGACCCACTGGTCCTGAATCTATCCCACTCTATGGGTCAGCTGACCCACTAGTCCGAATCTATCCCATTCTATGGGTCAGCTGACCCACTGATCCTGGATCTATCCCACTCTATGGGTCAGCTGACCCACTGATCCTGGATCTATCCCACTCTATGGGTCAGCTGACCCACTGATCATGAATCTATCCCACTCTATGGGTCAGCTGACCCACTGATCCTGGATCCATATCACTCTATGGGTCAGCTGACCCACTGATCATGAATCTATCCCACTCTATGGGTCAGCTGACCCACTGATCCTGGATCCATATCACTCTATGGGTCAGCTGACCCACTGATCATGAATCTATCCCACTCTATGGGTCAGCTGACCCACTGATCATGAATCTATCCCACTCTATGAGTCAGCTGACCCACTGATCCTGGATCTATTCCACTCTATGGGTCAGCTGACCCACTGATCCCGAATCAATCCCACTTTATTTGTCAGCTGACCCACTGATCCCGAATCAATCCCACACTATGGGTCAGCTGACCAGATTTGCATTCTTCTAATATCAGTGAAACTGTATAAAATCTTCCGAATTTCTCACTCTAGTCTGGCAGTTCATGTGATCGAAATAAATTATTCAAAGGAAGCTAAAATTGCTTCTTTCGTGTTCTGATCCAGTAAAAAGGTGAATTTGATGAATAGAAGGTTTTTCCGTGAAGATTTGTGTACAAAAATGCGGAAACTTTGATCTACAACAAACGGCAGCCCAAGTCTTATGCTCCTAGAAGCAGAAGATTACCGGCGGAGCGGGCGTTTTGGCACTTCGAGTGCTCAATGGTGTCTCATTGCCACTGACGCTCTGCTAGATGAGGTTGGTTTGACCATTTTATAATTCGATTTTTTTAACTTGTTAGTCTGTTGTTAAACAATCCAAAATAAGTTACAAAACATGTAAACTGTACGTGTGTCGTGGCTAAGAATTTGTTCAATGCTAAAGGGGATTAAGCATTCGAAATTATGTCTAACATTTCAATATAGATTTTGCATAAACATATACGAGATTTCAGCTGACTCCCTTGAATTTTTTGCAAAGGGGTCAGTTGACCCTCCTGATTTTCACGAGTGAGGGGTCGAATGGCGGGGTCAATTTTCACGGGAGGTCAACTGACTCCCTGATTTTTTTCTTCGTGAAAGGGGGCCAACTGACTCCCTGATTCTATCAAAGAAGGATTCAACTGACTCCCAGATCTTATTTTCTCGAGAAGGAGGTCAACTGACTCCCTGATTTTCTTGGGGGGTCAACTGACTCCCTGATTTTCTTGGGGGGGGGGGGTCAACTCACTCACTGGTTTTTCGCGGGGAGGTCAACTAACCCATTGTTTTCCCGCCAACACAGGGGTCAATTGACCATACTGAATTGCTCAATCTCCCCAAAAAACTCACCGCTCCACCTTTCTTCTCCTTCAGCTTCATCTCGCGATGCCGCGACTCCAGAATCTTCTCTCGTCGAGTTTCCCGTTCGAAAATCGCGTTCACCAGATTTCGCTCGTTCCGGTTTTGCGCGTAGAAACCTTCGGACAGCTCCACGATGGTGGCGACTCCCGACTGGCTGCCGCAGGCCATGAGCCGGCCGTGCTCCTGCAGGCGGAGGCACTGCAGCGGCTCGTCGCAAACCTGCACAGTCAGTGTCGGGTCGTTCTGCTTGAACAGCAGGTCCCACACGTCCAGGGTGCCGTCAGTTTTCGATGTGAAGAACACCCCGGGTCGGGCGGTGGACCAGCAACCGTCCGTGAGGCCGCACTGGTGATACTTGGTCCACATGATGGCGTTCTCTTTGATGTCCTCCGACCAGATGCGGGCTGTCCAGTCGCCAACTGACATGAAAACCTGCGGATGGAGGGGGGTGGGCGGGGGTTGTCTATCTCAAGCACTCGATGTCTGTGGGCAAAATGACAGACAGACAGACAGACAGACAGACAGACAGACAGACAGACAGACAGACAGACAGACAGACAGACAGACAGACAGACAGACAGACAGACAGACAGACAGACAGACAGACAGACAGACAGACAGACAGACAGACAGACAGACAGACAGACAGACAGACAGACAGACAGACAGACAGACAGACAGACAGACAGACAGACAGACAGACAGACAGACAGACAGACAGACAGACAGACAGACAGACAGACAGACAGACAGACAGACAGACAGACAGACAGACAGACAGACAGACAGACAGACAGACAGACAGACAGACAGACAGACAGACAGACAGACAGACAGACAGACAGACAGACAGACAGACAGACAGACAGACAGACAGACAGACAACAGCCAGACAGACAGACAGACAGACAGACAGACAGACAGACAGACAGACAGACAGACAGACAGACAGACAGACAGACAGACAGACAGACAGACAGACAGACAGACAGACAGACAGACAGACAGACAGAATAAGCTCACCTTAGGAAACTGCGGGTTCCTCTGCAGGGCGTACACCGGCCCAATGTGTCCGGGATACACAGCGACAATTTTATCGGCGTCAGTTTTGCCTTTCCTGTTGCAAGCGAAAATCGCGCCCTGCTCCGAGCCGGCCATGAACTTAGTGGGAATTGTCGGCTCGTATTCGAGCGAGTAAGCGCCGTGAGCGCAGGCCAGGTCCTGCTTCTTTGTCGGATCCAGGCACAGCCGTTCGATCGGTTCGGACAGCTTTCGAGTGTCCCACCAGAGCACTTGACCGTCCGTGGACACTGAGAAGCACTCTGTACCGGTTTTGCTCTGGTTCCAAATCACTTTCCACACCGGATCGCGATGTCCGTTGGCCACCTCTGTTGACTCAACAGGTTGCGAACCTTTCCTTGAGTCCCAGTAGGCAATTTGACCGTTGTAGCAACCTCCAACCAGGACGTGCGAGTCCTTGGGATTGTACTCCAGGCAAACAAGTGGCGACACCGGCTTAAGAGCGAGCTCCGGCTTGTTGGGATTGATGACGTCCCAGAGGTAGGACTCGGTGGACGTGTCCTTCGGCGCCCGCTGGAAATCCGTGTTGCAGTAGGCGATGGCCAACTTTGTTGGCCCATCCGGGTACCAGCTGATGTGCGCCACGCCGCGGTCTTTGCAAGGATCTCTGAACACGTTGATGGTCTTGGCGGAGGGTGGCTCTTCCGTTGCTTGAATCTCAATATCGCTGAAGTAGTCCTGGTAGATGTCTATAGCGTTGTTCTGCCTGATGCAGTGCTCCATCTGGTTGCCGAGTTCTGCACCGTACTGACGTACATTTCGTCTTTTTCGACCTTCTTACGAAACCGGATCACCTGTTCTACCTCCTGCGGATTGACGTCCTTCGGCCAGCCGCCCTCGGCGTGATTGACGCCATGGGAGTCAGTCTCAAATCGCTCGGTGTTCACATCGTGCTCGCTCATCTCCTGGACTACTTGGATGGCCCTGTCGACGGGGTCGCGCTCGAGGAACTCCTTCAGCGCTTCCGGGTTGGGCGCGATGTCTACCAGCAGCTCCGAGGGTCGGTCGCTGAAGATGCATTGGCGACCGAAATCGGCGCGCTTTTTCGTGTATACGTACTGGATCTCCATGGCAACGACCGGGTGGCGCGGTTCTTCACTGAAATCGGCAAAGGACCATTATATTGTAAAGTAATTCACGATATATGTATATTTCATGCATATCTTATAGCAAATATTTATTTGAACTATATCACTTAATAGCTATTTTATAATTATCACAGTGATATTATAACTATTTTAGTGATAGTTCATCTACAGACACTGAAAATCTCTTCTTGTATCAAAACTGAAGAACCATCAGGCATATGTGCATCTAACCAGTTCTCTTCAAAAGTTTGAAGTTGTGTGCTAAATAAGAATCTCACAAAGAAGAAGTTATCGTTCCTGTAAAATGTATTGTAGTATCTACCAATTTCATTTAAAAATAAAGTCGACATTCATTAGTTCAAATCATATATATTATTACATAAAAATCTTAAAGCAACAGAACAGAATGTCCACACTCCTTAATTCAATTATATTTTTTATATGATGATATTAGAGATTGGAGATTAATATTTAGTGAATAAGTTTCAGAAATAACTTTATATATTTCTGCTTCGGAGAAGATACACATATCGGAGAAAATGCAAAACGTAATACAGATAGTATTATAGTATTGATAATCATCACAATAAAATTTTCAGCTATTTTGAATCCTTAATTATTTCCTTGATATCTATCCATTGCTATGGCTGTGCTACCTGCCAAGAAAAAGCTTAAAACTAAAAAAGTCATATATGAATATATAAAATAGTACGAGTATATAGTTCCCGTCCCGTTATTTTGCTACTTTAGTTGAATATAGAACCCATTCAAGAATTCCATCTTATAAAATCGAAGTCATTTTTGTACTCAGAAATCGATCGCATCCGGTCGCAATGCAACTAACAACCAAATAAAATATTTTGTTTAATAAAGAAAACAAAAAGAAAACTAACGAAAGTCGCAATTTATGCTTTTACTTTTTTTGCAGCATTGTAACTCGCAGACTGTTTTTTGGCTTTGTTTTACTCGTAATATACTAAAGCCCGTTGAATATGTTTCAAACTACGAAGTCATACACAGCTCAGCTCAGCGCAAGTAAGTCGTTCAAAATTTTAAAAGTTTCAGCTTTCATCCAATAAAAAGTTTTCTTTCATCCATCTTTTCACTGCAAAGCCACTTTGAAATTTTTTTCCATGCTTTGAAATATCAAATAGTATTTTTTACTAATAAACGAATACTCAAATGACGTTTATGCTTAAAGAGCGTATTAAATCGATATTAATATTATTATTATTATTATTATTATCATTATTATTATTAAATCGAATTACATTCAATGGCGTAGTCACTTTCAGAATCTTGTGGGATATCGGTTTGAGACCATGAAATCACTTGTAAAGGATAAATACTCAGAAAATACTCGATTTATGAAACACAGCTTGGACACAATTCTGATCGAATTGACGACTCTCTGTATTTGCAGAAAATAAATTTAAGTTGAATTTAAATTGAATGAAGCGCGCAGAAATTTTAAATCAGCAGGTAGAAGTTTTGCAGGTGTGTTCAGTGTAATAAAAAGAAGACCAATGCAAATGCCGCAAGCGGACGCGCGTGCTTGCGCAAAGGCGACAGGATTAATTTGATACAAGGGTATTGGGGAAAGCGCGGCGCGCCACCGCAAGACGCGAAAGCAACTTGCGATGCATCTGAATTGCGATTTGGATCTGGCTGCAGGCCGCCGCCCGCCAGCTACATTGGGGCAATATGAGATTTGCTGGAATCCCAGACGACCCATTTGAACTGCGTGTTTCGGGGGTGGCGGCCGGTTGCTTTTTTTGCAACGGCTGGCAGTGGCGGCGCGCGCAAAAAGAGCCTGAAGGAGCGAACGGTAGAGCTGGGAGCGGAAACGGCCCTCGGGGGAGGGGAGGGGGGTGGTAGGGGGAATTGCGGGTTGGCATGCGAAGCCTTGGAATCAGAGTTCCTCAGACAGCTTCCTTTCCTAATTTCCCCGAGCCTCGCTCGCAGCGCGCGCCGCACCATCTTATTCCTTAGCTGCTGCTGCTGCATGGGCTGTAGGGCTCTTGCCCTAGGGCTCTAGGGCCGCCGCCGCCGCCGCTGCCGCCACCCGGCCAGCCCCACCCCCTGCCCCTACACTTTCAGCGCGCTGCGTGTCCCCGGGTCCCATTCCGCGCATCCCCCCCCCCTGGCCGGCTGTCCGTCTCTCCCACCCCTTCCACCCCCTAAACCAAGCCAAGACTTCAAATTGTTTGGCCGTGCGGCGCTGCCGCGGCGACTCGCGGCTGTGCCGGCCGGCCGGCCGCATCTATTTGACGAGCAACGCGCGGAGCCCGGCGGCCCCCCGCGCGGGTAGGTGAAGTGAAGAGGAAACTGCGAAGGCTAGAGAAAAAAATAAGCTATAGGCCTATATGACTAGGCTAGCCCAGCTAGGTATATAGCCAGAGCTGGGCATCTCAATGACGCGCGGGCGGCCAGTAAAAAGGGGGTGGATGAAGTGAGCGAGAGCGCCCCGCAGAGGTGACGACAACGTATAGAATGGAGTGGACAGGCCCCTGGCCAAAGAGAGAAGAGAGACAGACGCAGCGGCTTTAGTAGCCATTTGCCAAACCCGGATCCACAGCTTAGCTGGGATCGTTTCTCTCCTCTGCACCCGACCTTCCTCCTCCCTCCGGAGGAGGGGGGACGGGCGGGCGCTCGCGCGTCGTCGTCAGGCCGGCACTCAGGGCTGATCGCGCGCCTCGCCCCGGGCCCGCATCCGTATGCGGCAGCGGGAACAGAATATTAACTAACTAGCTAATAGCTGCTGCGGGCCTCCAGTCTGTCTACGTGAAGCTTTGGCTCACAGTGAGAGCAGAGAGGCCAGGCCAGGCATTTGGGTTGGGCGGGGCAGAGTTCGCCGATTAGGGATTTAGGAGCAGCGCCGCTGCTGCCGGCTTGGCTGCTGCCCCGCACTGCTGGCAGCACTGTCAGAGGCTGAGAGCGGGATGGACTTACAGGGAAACAGAGAAAAATGAGACAGTTACCCGAGCGCCGAGTGTCCCTTGTTCAATCACCCGGACCTCCCAGATTTAAAGCGCGAAGGCCCATACAACTTGTCAGATAGTTTTAACAATCAATCCCAGAAACTTGGGGAGGCGTCCATCTTCACTTCATCTGGATGACTCCACAATTGGAGTTAAGCAATAATCTTTTTAGTCAGTGGAGGGCAGCGTCATGGGGGCAGCGAGTGAAAGGGGCGCTCGGCCCCGACGGGATGTGGAAGGACTGGGAAGGAGGCGACGGGCAAGGCGGGCCCAGCAGTCGCAATTTTTGTTGTTGGAGATGTGGCGCGCACATCTGGCATCCAGGAGTTTCGCTCCATGCGGCATCCCCCTTCTGCCGCCCCCTCCCTCCCCAGGAGCTCCAAGCCGGGCAAACAAGTAGGGACCCGCCGCCGGGCCCCCAATCCATCCCTCTCCAATCCCTCAATCTCGAAGCATATTCGCTCGCTCGATTGCGCAATCAGCGCTTGGTTGCGGCGGGCGGGCGGGCGGGCGGCCCCCGTCAGAGCTGAGCCGTGCAGACCGAATCGAAGCTGCTGGAGACCCATTGCGCAGATTGGCTTGGCTTGGCTCCTTTCTCTCTTCAGGGCTATTATCGGCGGGCAAAGCGGGGGCGCGGGAACGACAGTCGGAGCGGAACAAAGCCCCCCTGCCCCCCGGTTTTTCTCTCTTAGGCAGGGGCAGCTCGCGGCCCGCAACCCGCCCCCCCCCCCTGTCGCCAGCTGTGGGATTTTCAGAGAGGAGGAAATGGGAATCGCGGGGAGGAGCGAAGCCGAGCCCAGAGCCAGGAGAAAGAGAGACGCCTGGGACCCGGGGGCGCGCGGCGGTAACCCAATCTTCCTCCTCTCGCTTCTCCTCCCCCCGCCCTCTGTTTCTTCCTCATTTCCCAAAGCCCCTTTTCATCGCTCGCCTCGCGCGATCCCGGCAGTTGGCAGCCAGCCTGGGCCTGTCTCTCCTCTCCTTCCCCTTCCCCCTTCATCCGCGCGCTCCATTTCCCGCGGGCCATTTCGCGCGCTGGCCCCGCCATGGAAGAAGCGATGGACCTTACTAAACTGCTCCCCTTTGCCTGCTCCGGGTGCTCCCGCTCCTCTGCTTCATGGCAATCCCCTGGCAATGACCGGCACTGCCAATGAGAACAAAGACTGAGGAAATAGCGGCGGTGTTGCTTTTTGCCTTTGCTTTTTTCGTTTTCGCTCTTTGATTTTGGAATTTCTTTTTCTTCACTTTTTGTTTATTCTTCTGTGGATATTAAACACGGTATTGTGAGGGAGTTCATCTCAGTTTATAAAAATAAAAATTCTCACGAACTCTACCGAAAAATCATATTTTTGACCAGATGTTTGCTGTCTGCTGGGGTCTCCCCTATTGTGTTGCTTGCGTTTGCGGAAATGGCACCGCTTCTTATGCATTTATACATGCATAAAGCGCATATTGACATTTGTAACAAAGCTACCGGCGCACAATTGAATTTGAACCCCCAAGTAAAACAAACTTCTTAGTTTGCACGATGACCCTCTTCTTTTGGTGCGAAATCAAAACAGAAAGTTCTGACGGCCTGTCAGGTACTCAGTTCACTTGATGATGAACTAAGAACTTACTCAATTTCGAGTTTTGAGTACCGTTTTGAGTGAATGCAATGCACATATAAATCAGTCAAGTGCAAATATTGTTGAATCAAGTGCAGACATGAGTGAATGCAGAGATGAGTGAATTCAATGCAGGGATAATTGAATTCAATGATGAGTGAATCCAATGTAGAGATGAGTGAATTCCAAGCATAGATGAATAAATCCAATGCAAATATGAGTGAATCCAATGCAGGGATGAGTGAATCCCATGCATAGATACGTGAATTCCATGCAAAGATGAGTGAATCCCATGCAGATATGAGTGAATCCCATGCAAAATTGAGTGAATCCCAGCAAAGATGAGTGAATCCCAGAAAATATGTGAATCCATGCAAAGATGAGTGAATCCCATGAAAATATGAGTGAATCCATGCAAAGATGAGTGAATCCATGCAGATGAGTGAATCCATGCAGATGAGTGAATCCCATGCAAAGATGAGTGAATCCAGCAGATGAGTGAATCCATGCAAAGATGAGTGAATCCCATGAAAATATGAGTGAATCCCATGCAAAGATGAGTGAATCCAATGCAGATATGAGTGAATCCCATGCAAAGATGAGTGAATCCCAGGCAAAGATGAGTGAATCCCAGGCAAAGATGAGTGAATTCCATGCAAAGATGAGTGAACGCAGAATTAAGTGAATAAAAAACAAGTTTATTACACTTGTCTTAGGCGATAATATTCATGAATTTATCCTGAAATGCTGGATTAATTTTTTATTTTGTACAGAAAGAGATGCCATAATGAATAAGAGTAAAATAATGCATTGTTTTGCTTAAAACTGATTAAAGCATTGAAGCAATTCACAGGCAATCACGCGTGAATTGTGATTAAAATAGCATGTTTTGACCGGGATATGCCAAATAAAAAGCAGCAATTGAATTTGACTGCAATTATTATCAGACAGAATGCTAATGTACACGAATTTTGAGAAGTTCAAAATTTACAACTGACAGACACAGATAACAGCGATAGGGATAGTTTGAGAACAAAGGATTTCACATAAATGCTACAAGTGACGAGAAACTATGCTACAAACAGAGATTTAGAAACTGTTTAAATTATTTACATAAATATCGATATTTGTTAATAAGTAGCAACACTTGGAACGAAATTTGACAACAACAATTTAATTGAAGCTTGAATGTCAAAGATATTGTACTAATAGAGACTTAAGGGATTAAAGATTTGCCATTTACAAGAAATCGATTGCTATTGAATCCTTTCTAATCTGTGTACAACATAGCAATTTGCCGTAGGTTCGGTCATCAGGTACAAAAAGCAGTCAATTTCTAGCATTACTGTTTGCTTGCAGCAAGGTACGGCATCGGTTCTGCAGTTTGTTAATCCTCTCAAATACTTTAACAGCTGGGCCCAGTTTCAGGCCGAGACCTGCGAGCACGTCCATTCGCTTCATCAGCATCAGAGAGGCGCCATCGATCTCTTGATCGACAAATGCCTGAGCAGCCAGAGGGAAGCCTTCGATAGGAGCCAGGATTTCACTTGGGCGATGGTCCACTTGCTGGCGTCGAATGGATTCGGGTCGTCTAGAAATACAGGCGACTTCCTGCTGGAGTTGGGAGAGACAAATCAAGCGAATGAAATTAGCTTTTTACCATAGAAGTTTGAATTAGAAAACTAGATTTAATGGTCTATCTAGTTGGAAGCTTTTACCATAGACACTGGCTAGTTAAGGTGGTTTTACCGCTACCAGGCATTGGCTAGCTGGGGTGGAGTTTTACCATAGACACTAGCTGACTAACGTCTAGCTGGGGTGGGATTTTACCATAGACACTGGCTGATTAACGTCTAGCTGGGGTGGGGTTTTACCATAGACCACTGGCAGACTAACGACTAGTTGGGGTGGAGGTTTACCATAGACACTGGCTAGTTAAGGTGATTTTACCATAGACTGGCTAGTTGGGTGGAATTTTACCATAGACACTGGCTGACTAACGTCTAGTTGGGGTGGGGTTTTACCATAGACATTGGCTGACAAGTCAGAGTCTTTGCAATATAGACTGTTGCATAAATTTAGATTTAGGCCCACGGTTTCTACCAAGCGCGTCACTCACCTATTCACCGATCCGTCATCCTCGATCTTCTGACAGGCTGAGCAAATCCACTTGGCCTCGCTAGCCGGCTTCTCCGGTATCTTCGGCCGGTGGCAGCTGACGTGGTAGCCCTTGTCGCAGGCGTCACAGATAAGCATCAGCTCCGCGTCGCCTGGATCGAGGCAGACGCAGCAGGTCTTGCACTCGGAGCACTGCCAAGGCGACTGGCGGGCTCGAGAGGCCAGCTCAACTGAGTAGAGCATGCAGCTAGGATGGGCCCGGTGGCTGCAGTCGCGGCAGGTTAGCAACTGCTCAGGGACGCCCATTCGATTAGCTCGGCCAGAGGACAAGCAAAAATCGCAGAGTTCATCGTCAGACTGCTGCTGATTAAGCTCTTGCTCAATCTCCTGCTCAGAGTCTTCCTGATGTTGCTGCTGCTGCTGCTGGGAACGCTCTTCCAGAGAAGCAGCAGATGCTTTGGATTGTTTTCGAGTTTTCTCTTTGTTGTGCTTTGACTTGGTCGTAGCCGGCGATTCACTTGGTTGACTTTGGCGTCGCTCCTTCTGCTCGGTTGGATTTGGCGATCCGGCGGTCGCCGGCTTCTCAGCGACTACGGCGGAAGCGGCGGCTACTGCTGGGGATGCTGAGTCCCTGGCAACGCCTTTGACTCGCGAGATGACCACGGTTGGAATTGGTGGTAGGGCCTGCTGCGGTTGCTTAGTGACAGACGAAGGCTGCGATGTCGGAGAGTGCTCAGCAGACTGAGCCGCTGGCGTGGCCGTAGTGTCTGCCACAGAGACAGACGTGATGCAGTAAGCAGGTGGCGCAGTTTCACTATTAGAGGAGCAATTACTTGAGCTGGAACTCGCGGTGGAGGCTGGCTGCCGCTGCTGCTGCTGAGGCAAGCAATGGCCAACTGACAAGTCCAGCGGTTCGCACAGGTCCGACTGAGCTGGCTCGCTTGGTCTCGGCCGCTTAGCCTGGGGCGGGTGAAGCTGCTGCGACTGCTGCTGCTTGTTGCTGTTGCTTGTCTGCTGCTGCTTGTTGTTGCTGCTGCTGCTGCTGCTCTCCTTGCGCTTTTTGAGCGCCTCCTTATCGCGACGCTTCGATCCGTCCGGGTCGAGAGTGTACCGGCCGGTGGAGACGCGGCACAGTCCGCCAGTGGACGCCTCGCGTTCGAGCGCCATCTCCAGAGTTTCGCCCTGCAGAGGCTCCGCGCCTGGCGCCGAATCCTCTTCTTCAGACGTCGCCGACGGCAGGCAGCGCAGACGATCGGCCACGTCCTGAACGGTGAAGCCGGAGGCGAGCACGTCGGGCTGATCGCTGGCCAGGCTGCCGACTGCGGCCAACAGGCGACGACTGGTGGCGCTGCTGTTCAACACGCTGCTGATGAGGGAGCCGCGGCGCCATTTTGAAGCATTCCGGTAGGACACGGAGCCTTTGTACTCGACCTTCAGCACCGAGCCGTCGTCAACTAGACGCTCGAGCAGCTGTACAATGGCCTCCCGTTGGAGACCGTGATGCCGCGTCACCATCGAACAGATCCGATCAATATCTGGCCGGGCCTTCCGCTCGCGCAGTTTGTCAATGATGGTCAGGATCATTGTGCGGATCGGCTCATCGCCGAGAGCAGCCGCTGCAGCCGCGGCGGCTGCTGCTGCTGCGGCGGCTTTTTCCGCGGAACGCTGCTGCTGCTGCTGCTGCTGCTGCTGCTGCTGCGACGGTGGCGGAGAAGACATCGTTGTGGACGTGACAATGGCGGCTGCGTGTCCGGGCAGCTGCTGAGCGGCGGCCAGATTGTCCGGACGCTGTTGAACTAGCCGATCAACCGAGTGTCCGATGGAGGACTTGACCGGTGCCGGTGCATGACAGATGTTGTTGTTCTCGCCTAGGCTGGCACTGGTATTATTATTAATGGCAGCCTTTGCACCGCCGTGGTGATGATGGAGCTGATGGTGATAGCTAGCCACCACCTGCTGCGACGACAGGAAGCCAGGCGGGATGGCCGTCTGCACTGGCAGAGCGCGGGCCATTTGTTCTTTCCGTCTTTTTGAGAACTTTCTTTTAGGAAGCAAATTGGCTGGTATACACAACCAGACGGGCAAAAGGGAAGCAAGCTTCTTGGTGGGAGATATTTGCGACGCGCAACGCAGTCTGGGTACCGCTGCTGAGGAGAGCGACAACTTAAAAGCGCGACTGAGTGGGGGGGGTGGAGGAGAGAGAGGAAGGCAGGGCCTCCGGGAAGCAAACAGGGCTTTGTGCGAGAGGAGGAAAAAAGAGAAAAAAGCCCGACGGAATTGAGGGGGCAGACAGGGCCTTTTTTCTAGTTAAGGCAGGCAGGCAAGGCTTTATTCCGCGGATCGCGGGCGGGCGCGCTAAACTCGGGCCGGGCCGTCCGTCTTCTCTTCTTTCTGCTTGGTGGCGGGCCGCGTCGGTGCCTCCCTGCGCATAAATAGGGGCCCACCGCCACCCCCCACAGCCCCAAGCCTAAGAGAATGAGGGGTCGGAACTGGAAGCGAAGAACTGGGGGGGGGGGGGGGCGGGTGACGCGCTCACTCGGTCCAGATCGCCCCCGCCGCTCTCCAGTCCGGCCGCCAACCCCGCCTCCCCAAACCAAAGCGGCCTCAGCCAGTGAAACGAGAGGAGAGCCCGCCGCCGCGCCGGGCCGCTCTCCAGAGCCTGTTTCGCGGGCCTTTGCCACCTTCCCACTCACCCCCCCCCCACACGCAGCAGACTAAGGCCAAGGCCCGGTCCGCTTTTGCCCGGCGGCGGCGGAGGAGTGGGGCAGGGGTTGGGCCGCGGGTTTATGGCCCTGGGGCGCGCTGGGCCGTGCCGCTGACGCGGTCTTGGCTTCTATGCTTCGCTTCGCCTCCTCTCCTAGTTCTCCCGCGCTCCTGGGGCCGTGGAGCCGCCCCGCCGCCTGCAGCCCCTCAAGGCCAAAGCCGAAAAAAACTGGAAGAGAGCGCAGCGCGCTCAGCGTCACCGCCAGCCAGAGCCAGACAGAATGCTCCGGAAGAGAGCTCTCTTTCAAATCCCGCCCCAATGCGAAATAAGTCAAACAGGGATGGTGCGGCCTTGAAGACAAAATAGACTTCTGATGATTGCCTAAAAATTAATAAGCTCCCCAGATTTCCTACTGATAAAAGTGGCACAGACAGACGAGTCATTGACAGGCTGAAATCCCCGGGATTTTTCCGGGGATCGAATTCTTAAACTGGACTCTACACAAGACGCCGCTTACTCTACAGCTCTCGCGGCACCACCCCTGCAACCGAAAGAAGGACCTCCGTCGATGCTCGATGCAGCCGGTCAGTCATCCACCCGAAACCCCTCTGTCTCTCTCACTCACTGCGCCAGACACTCGTTCGTCCTAATGAATTCTCCACTGCGCCGGCTCCTATCCTCGTGCGTCAGCCCCCGCCTTGCCCGCGTTGCCTGTCTCTCGGTTGCCCTTGCCTGCCCGCCTCTCCCACCTCTTCTTTGCTCTTTCTCTTCAGTGTCGCGGCTGCTGCGGCCGCTGGCCTCGCCTGCCTAGACGCGCGCTCAACCCGGTTCTTCCTTCCTCTTCCTCTCTCTTTCTCTTTCTCTCAGCCGGCAGGCGGCCCAGCCATCGAGGGGGGGGGGGAGTTGAGCTAAGTAGCCCGAGAGCCTATATAGGTATAAGGTGGATAGGCGGGCCGTCCCCCGCCCCACCTTTTTCTCTCTTTTTTCTTGCCAGCCATGAGCCTCAAATCCGCCGATGCGAGTCGCCGCAAGGCCGCCCCCCCCCCTGGGGTCTATTCATCTTTTCCCCTATATATCTATCTATATTGCTCATCCCTTATACCTGTATAGATTCCTCATTTTTTTCCACATCCTGCCAGCAGGAGCAGAATCTGAGCTGAGCCGAGCCTATAGCTATAGCTAGTCCCTAGTCCGCGCCACTTCCCCGTTTCCTCACCCCTCTCTATCCTCCCCCCTCCCCCTCGTCGATTCTTGATCCCCATTTTCCCAACCGCGAGCGCGCGGGTGCGAACGGAGCGCTCACGGGGATCAAGAGGCGAGGCGGGAAATCGTTCCTATAGAAAAGTTGCAAATCTCTCATCCTAGTCCTCTACCTGCCGCCTTCCACCCACCTAATCATTCGAACAATCTGCATCCTGTTCTGTTTCTGCTCCGTTTATAAGGAATTGGGAAAGTAAATAAGGCTTCATTGCAGCAAAGGCTATTTGGTTATGCGTGTCTCTACTCCATATGCGTTATGGAGATCTCTCACTTAGATCTCTGAGATGAGACTAGCTTAGCTAATAGAAAGAAGATTCCATTTCGTCAAACATGTGGCATGAAGACCCGGAAACTGACTGACTGGCTGTCTGCTTTTCTTTTATGTCTGTTTGTCCTGACAGACAGTCAATTGCAGCTCATCTGTGGCTGTGTGTCGCTTCTCAATTTTCAAGGTCAGACATCAAAATTGGGCGCCACTTTGAAGACTGAGCGTCATTTTGATGCTTTCGGGTCATTTTGAAGAATAAGCGCCACTTTGATGATGGCGAACACCATTTTGAAGATTAAGTGCTGCCAAAATAGGTGCATAATGTCACTTGGATGATTGAGCGCCAAAATCGACACAGTGGCGCAACTTTACTATACTGATTGGGCGCCAAGATTGGAGCCTAAAGTGGGGTGCCCGATAGACCAAAGGCAACCCCCCTCGGGCCATCACGGCCCCAACACATGGCATCCAAAGTTCCCAACCTAACTAACTAAGCTGCTCCGCCTTAATTTCGGGTTTGTTGAATGGCAGCGGGGCGGTCAGGAGAGAGGAGTGGCGGAGAAGAGGAGGGGAGGGGAAAGAGCGAGAGAGCGAGGGCGCGCGCAAGTGGCGCTTAGATTGCGCTGCTGGGCCTAGGGGAGTTGAGGGGAAGAGACTGCTTCTTCATGATGGCTGCTATGGGAAATGGCCACATGCGTGTGGGGCCCCCAGTTGGGCTGGGTCTGCCTCCCTTCTTCTTCCGTTCCTCGCAGTTTTAGGGGGTTAAGTAAGTCCCATCATACTCAACTCCGTTTAGTCCTGGCCTTGGGCGCAGCTGCATATGAGCGCTCCTTCTTCAGTGCTTTTCCGGCCCAGTGACTGCCGCTGCGAGGGGTGAGATGGGGGGTGGGGGTTGGGTTCGGACTGCAGGGTTGGGGAGGAAGAGGAGGCGCTGTGGTGGGAGAATTAGCGCTCGCCCGCGCCCGCAGAAAGACTCCCGAGTTGTGACGGGAGCAGGTTGGGTCTGGGTGATTGAGAG
Organism: Macrostomum lignano; assembly: GCA_002269645.1. Lineage (NCBI taxonomy): Eukaryota > Metazoa > Platyhelminthes > Macrostomidae > Macrostomum > Macrostomum lignano. Next base: position 49,500 of record NIVC01003602.1, read on the forward strand.
AGACTGGCTCGCTCACTGCTGTGTTGACTCTTGGCTGTCATCTTAGACGCGCGCAACTCCTGCTCGTCAGACTGGACAGACTCTGGCTCATTCATTTTCCTCATTTCATTCTCCATGCCGTTGCTTAGTTAGCATTCGAGGGGCCGGAATGAGTGTTTGGGAGAGCTGGAACTGGAATGAGTGTTTGGGAGAGATGGAATAAGTGTTTGGGAGAGATGGAATGAGTGTTTAGGAGAGATGGAATAAGTGTTTGGGAGAGATGGAATGAGTGTTTAGGAGAGATGGAATAAGTGTATGGGAGAGATGGAATAAGTGTTTAGGAGAGATGGTATGAGTGTTTGGGAGAGATGGAACTGGAATAAGTGTTTGGGAGAGATGGAATAAGTGTTTGGGAGAGATGGAATGAGTGTTTAGGAGAGATGGAATAAGTGTTTGGGAGAGATGGAATGAGTGTTTAGGAGAGATGGAATAAGTGTTTGGGAGAGATGGAATAAGTGTTTAGGAGAGATGGTATGAGTGTTTGGGAGAGATGGAACTGGAATAAGTGTTTGGGAGAGATGGAATAAGTGTTTAGGAGAGATGGAATGAGTGTTTAGGAGAGATGGAATGAGTGTTTGGGAGAGATGGAATAAGTGTTTGGGAGAGATGGAATAAGTGTTTAGGAGAGATGGAATGAGTGGGAGAGATGGAATAAGTGTTTAGGAGAGATGGAATGAGTGTTTAGGAGAGATGGAATGAGTGTTTGGGAGAGATGGAATGAGTGTTTGGGTGAGCTGGAATAAGTGTTTAGGAGAGATGGAATGAGTGTTTAGGAGAGTTGGAATGAGTGTTTAGGACAGTTGGAATGAGTGTTTAGGACAGTTGGAATGAGTGTTTAGGAGAGCTGGAATGAGTGTTTAGGAGAGTTGGAATGAGTGTTTAGGAGAGTTGGAATGAGTGTTTAGGACAGTTGGAATGAGTGTTTAGGAGAGCTGGAATGAGTGTTTGAGTGAGCTGGAAAGAGTGTTTAGGAGAGCTGGAATGAGTGTTTAGGAGAGTTGGAATGAGTGTTTAGGACAGTTGGAATTAGTGTTTAGGAGAGCTGGAATGAGTGTTTGAGTGAGCTGGAATGAGTGTTTAGGAGAGCTGGAATGAGGGTTTAGGAGAGATGGAATGAGTGTTTGAGTGAGCTGGAATGAGTGTTTAGGAGAGCTGGAATGAGGGTTTAGGAGAGATGGAATGAGTGTTTGAGTGAGCTGGAATGAGTGTTTAGGAGAGATGGAATGAGTGTTTGAGTGAGCTGGAATGAGTGTTTATGAGAGCTGGAATGAGTGTTTAGGAGAGATGGAATGGGTGTTTGAGTGAGCTGTGATAAATTTTCTCAGTTGGAAAAAGTCAAGAAATTCTTATCTAAAAATGTTTACGAGACTCGTATATTGTTCAAGCTGATTGAAAAACTTGCAAAAACCCGGACGCTCAAAAATGGCTTGTTGAATTTGAGCTCATTTTATTATGAGTATTGCATTGCGGATTAGCACTCGGGCATCGTGCGTCTCGCAACTGCCACCTTCGACCATCTCCCCTCAAAACCCCTGGAGGGTCCTGTCAGTCTGAACACCCCCCGCGCGGCCACTTGAAAGCGTGAAGAGGAGGATCTGGTCAAAGCGCGCGATGTGACACAACGACGTTGATGACTCAACGAAAGAGAGAGAAAGAGAGAGAGAGAGAGAAAGCGAGCGAATTTCCCGCTGGCGAGGGCGGCCACTCGTCACCTGCATCGGGTTTGGCTTGTCTCGCGCGGTCCTGACATGCCAAGACCAGCTGGGCTGGGGGGGGGGGCTTGCCCTTAAACCTCTATCTAAGCCTGAGGCTTATCCACTCAGTTTATTTTGCTTTCATTCATACTTATTATATGCAGACAGTATGGGCGCAAAATGAGTGCCCAAGCTGGCTGTTAAAGTGAACTGAAAGCGAAAGTTATAATTAACTGACTCCGGTTGCGTTTAAAACAGATCGATCGCTTTCTTTCCGACAGGGTACATCGTATTATTCAGGCAGGTTTGCTAACTCGGCGCCTTCCATAAATAACATTTGGCAACCGTGCACTAATCAGTAGCGCTCTTGATAACAACCTGAGGCGCCATTGATAACAACCTGAGGCGCCATTGATAACAACCTGAAGCGCCATTGATAACAACCTGAGGCGCCATTGATAACAACCTGAGGCGATATTGATAACCACCTGCGGTGCCATTGATAACAACCTGAGGCGCCATTGATAACAACCTGAGGCGCCATTGATAACAACCTGAGGCGCCATTGATAACAACCTGAAGCGCCATTGATAACAACCTGAGGCGCCATTGATAACAACCTGAGGCGATATTGATAACCACCTGCGGTGCCATTGATAACAACCTGAGGCGCCATTGATAACAACCTGAGGCGCCATTGATAACAACTTGAGGCGCCATTGATAACAACCTGAGGCGCCATTGATAACAACCTGAGGCGCCATTGATAACAACCTGAGGCGCCATTGATAACAACCTGAGGCGCCATTGATAACAACTTGAGGCGCCATTGATAACAACAACTCAGTACTCTGCAGCTATCATAACTTGAGCTCTGATCTTAAGCGAGCTTATCTCACTAGCAAATCAAACGATTTTTGAAAAGTTTCTTCTAGCTAGACTACTCGTAGGAATGCCATTTTTCCCCATTCACCCGTTTGGGACTTGACCCCCGGAATCCGCCCCATTTAGTTCTCAAACCCCGGGTTTTTCCCGTCGCTGGGTTTTGACCACCGGAATTCATTCCCACTGGGTCTTGACCACTGGAATCTGCCTCTGAAAAGTCTGACATGACAGGAAAGAGATAGAAAGAGGTAGAGAGAGAGGTAGAGAGAGAGAGAGAGAGAGAGAGAGAGAGAGAGAGAGAGAGAGAGAGAGAGAGAGAGAGAGAGAGAGAGAGAGAGAGAGGGAGAGAGAGAGAGAGAGGGATAGAGAGAGAGAGAGAGCGAGGGAGAGAGAGAGAGAGAGAGAGAGAGAGAGAGAGAGAGAGAGAGAGAGAGAGAGAGAGAGAGAGGATAGAGAGAGAGAGAGAGAGAGAGAGGGATAGAGAGAGAGAGAGAGAGCGAGGGAGAGATAGAGAGAGAGAGAGAGAGAGAGAGAGGGATAGAGAGAGAGAGAGAGAGAGCGAGGGAGAGATAGAGAGAGAGAGAGAGAGAGAGAGAGAGAGAGAGAGAGAGAGAGAGAGAGAGAGAGAGAGAGAGAGAGAGAGAGGGAGAGAGAGGGAGTGAGAGAGAGAGGGGACAAAGCTTCAATTGGCTTCGATGGGGGCGCATAGCAAAGGAGAATGAGCTGGAGGAGAAGAAAGACGAGGGGAAAAAGAGCGAACGAAGGGTTGAAGTTGAGACTGGAAGCGGGCAGGCTCAGAGATTAGCCTCAAGTATTTGGGGTTGATTTCGGGTGTCCCAGGGGTGCCGTCTGTTATCCCCAAGCCGGACCACACCGCCTTTTGCCCCCGCCCTGGGTCCATCAGCGCAACTAAGCAACCATGCACCTACCTAACCTTCCCACCCAATTCCGCTCCCCGATTTCTTCCCCAGTTCCCCAATCTCTTTCTCCGCTATCTGCCTTTCCTTCTTGTCATAACGTGTGTCGGACACGTTACAGCAGTCGCGCGCTTTCAGTCCAGTCTCCGAGTCGAGCGCGAGGTTCCGTCATCATCATCTCTTTCAAATCCCTTCCTCGTTTTCTGTCCTGTCATTTATGTTTTGATTGCGCCCCAAGTCTTTATTTTTTAATGTCCCCATCTCCTCCCCTCTCAAGTTCACAGAAATTAGAAAGCCGAAAGCAGAAAGAAGAAGAAAGCGGCGGCCTCACAAAGCAGTAACAGGCGCTGCAGCAGCAGCAGCGGAGGTGACGCGAAGCGCAATCAAGAGAGAGAGAGAGAGAGAGAGAGAGAGAGAGAGAGAGAGAGAGAGAGAGAGAGAGAGAGAGAGAGGAAGGTCGCGCTTCACAACCCGACTAGCCCAGCCATAGAGAAGGGTTGAGGATGCGTGTGGGCCCCGCAAGGCTGGGTGGGAATCGGGAAAGGCGGCTAGGGTTTGGGGTGGCGGATTTAGCCTCTCGGATTCCCGCACCGGTGGCTGCGGCAGCAGACGGGAGGTGACGGGGGAAGGGGGGGGGGTTGGAGCTGCGCGGCGCGGGCCAAGCAAGCAGGCAGGCAGGCAGGCAGGCAGGCGGGCAGGCCGTCAGAATTAATGGGCCGATCGAGCAGTTGCGGACGCGGCGGCGGCGGACCCAAGCGAGAGAAAAAAAAGCGAGAGGGACAAGTCGGGGCCGTTGGGGGCGGGGACTGGGATAGGCAGGGCAGGCTGACTGCCTGGCTGGCGGCCGAGGCGAAGGGCCGGGCAGCGGGGCGGGAATTTGGCGCGCCATCGAGATTAGAGCGAAAGACGGCTTGAGGCTTAGGGGAGGGCAGATTGGGATTCTGGCCTGGCAGGAGAGCGCAGCGTCTGCACCCCCCCCCCTGTGCGCCTTATCCACCGACCCGACGGGCCACCCACTCCAGATCCCCTTCAACTGCCCCCGGCCCTGAGGGCTCCCACACAAAGCAGCCTCTCCTCCCGAGTCCCGCCCCACCCAGAAAGATTTTGACGCGACCGCGCATAATTTGCGACTGGCTGACTTTGCGACTGGCAGAGAAAGAGAGAAATGACTTCTCGAAGCGGCGTTGGAGAACTGAGCGCCAAATTGTCGGTCAAGTCTCATTGGTGGTGATGGAACCCCGTTTCAATTTGACAAGCTCATGGCCTTTTCTCGCCTTAGCAAATCATTTATTGGTAAATTTCGAACGATTCTCCAGCGAGACGATCTGTGGTGACGTGTTCAAGTTTAATAGGCTGGCAACGCGCTTCGAGTGTTTTTTTTGGGTGTATTAATTTAACTTCTGCTTACACACGGTGGCCTCCGAGTCCCAGAGCAGTGAGGAGGCCTGGAGACGGTGGGGTAGGGGGAAGATCAGATCAGGCCCAGCGGGGGATGAGGGAGGATGGGATTGAGAGCGGATCTCCAAGGCCAGTGGGTCGAGTGTCTGCCTGTGTGGCGGGAGGGTTGGCGGCAGCAGCTGCTGCATGCGGGCTTCCGAGCGGGCGCGGCCGACTCTGCGGGGAGCAGCTGCGAAGCCCCGGCCACCGGCCCGACCTCTCGCAGTCGCTGAAGCAGCAAAGCATGGCAAAACCGGCAGTGACTGACTGACTGGCTGTAGGGGAAGGGGGCTGGCTAGATGGATTGGCGGCTCGAGTCCGTTGGCCACTCGCTGCGCAGAAACGAGCGCTCGCGACTGGCGCGCACACACCACAAGCAATGGTTTGCTTTAGCTCTAGCTAATCCCGCAGCCCGGCCGCGCTTCTGGCTCAATTCATTCATTCAACCTGTGATGTGGCGAGTGGCGAGCGAGCTAGCATGAGTGTGTGTGTGCGTGTGTGTGAGCGAGCGCCTGTGTCTGGCAGGCAGCCCTGCTAAGCCCCCACGGCAGACGCAGAAGAAAGAAAGAAGGAAATAAACGGAAGGCAAGGCGGGACGCCGGAGAACAAGAAACGGCCGGAGCCGCGAGCTCTGGAGAGAGAGAGAGAGGATGACGCAGTCCCTCAGTCTGTCCTGCAGCTCCCTGCCCCAGCCTCCGCCTCATCACTAATTTATGGCAGCGGGTCTCAACGCGCTCAGCGACTCGAACAGAGAGAGAGAGAGATCTAGAGGGGGAGAGAGAGGGCGGAAACTCAATCAATCCCGCCTCTGCCGCCGCTACTGAAGTCAGCGCGCAATCTTCTGACTTCCTCGCTCTCTTTTTCCCCTTTCATTGTTCCCAAATCTTTGCATGTCTGTTGGTTACTCTGTTTCTGGCAGAGAGAGAGAGAAATGTGTAAAAGCGATCGGATTTAGCAAAATGCCTAGTGTGAATCGCTCTCACTTGCAATATAGGAGAGGATTGAACGGCCAGAATTTACTCAGAGTAAGGCAAGCCCCAGGTTAAAGAGGAAAGGAGACACGCAAGCAGCTGCGCTTTGGTTTCGGCCTGCCCAATCTGCTCTCCTTAGTAGCTAAGCTATCCCTTCCTCTTCCGCACCAAGTAGCGCGCGCGCGTGGCCGCGGCCGGTCGCATCCCAGCGAGTCTCTGCAGCCTCCTTCCTCATCTAAAACATGCCCCCAATCTGCGCTCCCCCCGAGCGCTTTGTAAATCCCCTCTGCGTCTCAGCTCAGAGGAGAGAAGGCTTGAGGACGAACCCGTTGTTGGGCCAGGAGAAGTCTTCCTCTTCGTTCCTTATATTTTTTATCCCGCGGCAGCGGCAACGGCAGCGGCGGCGGCTGCGGCCACGGCGGGGTCGGCATGCGGGCCAGAGTCTCTTCTTCTCCATCATCTCGCCAGGGGGCGGGTGGATGGATGGGCCCCGCTTGCATATAGCCAGGGGTGACGGTTGCGGCGAAAGTAGGGACGGGGAGAAAAGAGAAGAGCACAAGAGAGAAGGCATGGAGCGAGAGAGCCAGAGGGAGGAGGCAGGCAGGCAGGCAGCGAGGCAATTTTCAAGGAAGTGGAAGCGCGCCGAAAGACAGACAGGCCGCGAAAGGGGGCGGGCGGGCGGCAGGGGAAACGCGACAGGACAGCAGCGGCAGCGGCAGCAGCAGTCGGTGAGAGGGGCAGGCGGGCAAGCAAGCAAAAGTAAAGAGAGCGCCAGTGCCGTGAGGCATGCAGCACAGCTGGAGGCAGGATATAGGAGCAATTGACCCGCGCAGACGCAATAGGGACTGGGGGGCTGCGAGAGCGCATCGCATGCGGCCGAGAGGAGGCCGACCACTTCTTCTGCAAGGCCAAGTGGATTCTTTAGGGCGCGCGAGCGGGCGGGAGAGCGAGAGAGGAAGAGGAGAGGAGAGTGGCAGGAGACAGTCGCCCCCCCCCCGCTTCGGTGTGTGAGCACTCCGCTCTATGCCTATGCCTACTGTCTGCGTGTGCCGTGTGCTCTGCCGTTTGATGACGTCGTTCAAAAATTGCAGAAACCCATTATTATTGAAATTTTTACTTTGATTTTTGTAAACCAGCGAATGTCTGTGCTATCAGTTACTTTCCTTTTTTAGTAGTATAGACCAGTTCATTGATAGATTGATAACCTCACCAGTTCATTGATAGATTGATAACCTCACCAGTTCATTGATAGATTGATAACCTCACCAGTTCATTGATAGATTGATAACCTCACCAGTTCATTGATAGATTGATAACCTCACCAGTTCATTGATAAATTGATAACCTCACCAGTTCATTGATAGATTGATAACCTCACCAGTTCATTGATAGATTGATAACCTCACCAGTTCATTGATAGATTGATAACCTAACCGGTTCATTAATAGGTTGATAACCTAATCAGTTCATTGATAGATTGATAACCTCACCAGTTCATTGATAGATTGATAACCTCACCAGTTCATTGATAGATTTATAACCTCACCAGTTCATTGATAGATTGATAACCTAACCGGTTCATTAATAGGTTGATAACCTAAACAGTTCATTGATAGATTGATAACCTAAACAGTTCATTGATAGATTGATAACCTAAACAGTTCATTGATAGATTTATAACCTAAACAGTTCATTGATAGATTGATAACCTAACCGGTTCATTAATAGGTTGATAACCTAAACAGTTCATTGATAGATTGATAACCTAAACAGTTCATTGATAGATTGATAACCTAAACAGTTCATTGATAGATTTATAACCTAAACAGTTCATTGATAGATTGATAACCTAAACAGTTCATTGATAGATTGATAACCTCACCAGTTCATTGATAGATTTATAACCTCACCAGTTCATTGATAGATTGATAACCTCATCAGTTCATTGATTAACTGGCACAAGTGTTCGCTGCCAAGCTAAAAAACAGGTAAAAACGAGACTAAAAACGATTTCACAGCAAAATTTCGAATTATATTCGAAGATAACAATAAAAAAACATTAAACACATAATTTTGTATAATAATAAGGATACACAGTTTTAAATAATAGGAACGAGTTTCGAGAAATATTCATATTTAATTTAGCCATAAAATTCTGCAAAACAAATGAAGTTAAGATACAAGACCATGGCATGGCACATAGCAAAAATGGAACAACAATAATGTAAGTTACAATAATAAATGTATATATAATTCAAAAACATGATAAATACAGAAAATGGCGCTTAGTACAAAGTGACATTCTGGGTGTTACTTTTGTTACTGAAGAAAGTGCATTATCTACCGCCACTGCCAGCTCACACCTGAGCCCTCTGTGGCGCCACTGCCAGCCCACACCTGTGCTTTCCTGTGGCGCCACTGCCAGCCCACACCTGAGCCCTCTGTGGCGCCACTGCCAGCGCACACCTGAGCTTTCCTGTGGCGCCACTGCCAGCTCACACCTGAGCCCTCTGTGGCGCCACTGCCAGCCCACACCTGTGCCCTCTGTGGCGCCACTGCCAGCCCACACCTGAGCCCTCTGTGGCGCCACTGCCAGCCCACCTGCCTCTAAGCTAAAATCTGAGAGCATTAGCTTGCAGATAAGATCAAATCTAATTAACGCACAGCCGCGCACCTGATACAAGCCATCTGTCCCAGGCTCCAACTGGGAATTATGGTACCACCCCCAACACTCCTAACCCTTCACACTTTTTATTACTTAAGCCAGACGGAACCAGCAGCACAGATTTAATTTCACACACAACCGCTGCGTCCCACAAGGAAACCGCGGAAATCAAAAACCTGGAGATTTAAACTATTCCGGAAACCCCTATTTTTGAGACAGGAGCAGGCCTAGTGGCTGATATGGTGTGGCTGTTTCATAATACCTAAACATCGCTTAAAAGCTTCAAACATCCAGTTTCATAACACCCAGGTAAGATGCAAAGAAGAGATTTGGTCAATTGCAAAGAAAGCATTGCAGACGGGGCACATTGAACTGTTTATTGCTGGTTCAGTCTTACAATGCTTTTACAACTGAAGAAGCAAAGGACGCCAGTTCGCGTTTGACCCCTGCTTCGACTGTTTTTCCTCATACGCTCATATCACAAGAACGGATTGTGATTCGACAGCTGCGGAGGTGCCGGCTGCGGCGACGCAATGAACGGATTGTTGGAAGCTGAAATTGTTGCGCAAAATCAAAGCACGCTATATATACTACTGGCGATTTGATAGTAGTCTGTTAATATTAGTAGGATATATATACATGTACGCAAAAATATTTGGATTGATTAGTTAGTTAGTTAGTCAGTCAGTTAGTTAGTTAGTTAGTTAGTTAGTTAGTTAGTTAGCTAGTTAGTTAGTTAGTTAGTTAGTTAGTTAGTTAGCTAGTTAGTTAGTTAGTTAGTTAGTTAGTTAGTTAGTTAGTTAGTTAGCTAGTTAGTTAGTTAGTAAGTTAGTTAGTTAGTTAGTTAGCTAGTTAGTTAGTTAGTTAGTTAGTTAGCTAGTTAGTTAGTTAGTTAGTTTGTTAGTTAGTTAGTTAGTTAGCTAGTTAGTTAGTTAGTTAGTTAGCTAGTTAGTTAGTTAGTTAGTTAGTTTGTTAGTTAGTTAGTTAGTTAGTTAGTTAGTTAGTTAGTTAGTTAGTTAGTTAGTTAGTTAGTTAGTTAGTTAGTTAGTTAGCTAGTTAGTTAGTTTGTTAGTTAGTTAGTTAGTTAGTTAGCTAGTTAGTTAGTTAGTTAGCTAGTTAGTTAGTTAGTTAGTTTGTTTGTTAGTTAGTTAGCTAGTTAGCTAGTTAGCTAGTTAGTTAGTTAGTTAGTTAGCTAGTTAGTTAGTTAGTTAGTTAGTTTGTTAGTTAGTTAGTTAGTTAGTTAGTTAGTTAGTTAGCTAGTTAGCTAGTTAGTTAGCTAGTTAGTTAGTTAGTTAGTTAGTTAGTTAGTTAGTTAGTTAGTTAGCTAGTTAGCTAGTTAGTTAGTTAGATAGTTAGTTAGCTAGTTAGTTAGTTAGTTAGTTAGATAGTTAGTTAGTTAGTTAGTTAGCTAGCTAGTTAGCTAGTTAGCTAGTTAGTTATTTAGTTAGTTAGTTAGCTAGTTAGTTAGCTAGTTAGTTAGTTAGTTAGTTAGTTAGTTAGCTAGTTAGCTAGTTAGTTAGTTAGTTAGTTAGCTAGTTAGTTATTTAGTTAGTTAGTTAGTTTGTTAGTTAGTTAGCTAGTTAGTTAGTTAGTTAGTTAGTTAGTTAGTTAGTTAGTTAGTTAGCTAGTTAGTTAGTTAGTTAGTTAGTTAGTTAGTTAGTTAGTTAGTTAGTTAGTTAGTTAGTTAGCTAGTTAGTTAGTTAGTTAGTTTGTTAGTTAGTTAGTTAGTTAGCTAGTTAGTTAGTTAGTTAGTTAGCTAGTTAGTTAGTTAGTTAGTTTGTTTGTTAGTTAGTTAGTTAGTTAGTTAGTTAGTTAGTTAGTTAGTTAGTTAGTTAGTTAGTTAGTTAGTTAGTTAGTTAGTTAGTTAGCTAGTTAGTTAGTTAGTTTGTTTGTTAGTTAGTTAGTTAGTTAGCTAGTTAGTTAGTTAGTTAGCTAGTTAGTTAGTTAGTTAGTTTGTTTGTTAGTTAGTTAGCTAGTTAGCTAGTTAGCTAGTTAGTTAGTTAGTTAGTTAGCTAGTTAGTTAGTTAGTTAGTTAGTTTGTTAGTTAGTTAGTTAGTTAGTTAGTTAGTTAGTTAGTTAGCTAGTTAGCTAGTTAGTTAGCTAGTTAGTTAGTTAGTTAGTTAGTTAGTTAGTTAGTTAGTTAGTTAGCTAGTTAGCTAGTTAGTTAGTTAGATAGTTAGTTAGCTAGTTAGTTAGTTAGTTAGTTAGATAGTTAGTTAGTTAGTTAGTTAGCTAGCTAGTTAGCTAGTTAGCTAGTTAGTTATTTAGTTAGTTAGTTAGCTAGTTAGTTAGCTAGTTAGTTAGTTAGTTAGTTAGTTAGTTAGCTAGTTAGCTAGTTAGTTAGTTAGTTAGTTAGCTAGTTAGTTAGTTAGTTAGTTAGTTAGTTTGTTAGTTAGTTAGCTAGTTAGTTAGTTAGATAGTTAGTTAGCTAGTTAGTTAGTTAGTTAGTTAGTTAGATAGTTAGTTAGCTAGTTAGATAGCTAGCTAGCAGTCATGCCGATTCCACTGACTCTGGCCTGAGCACGCACAGAAGGTTGGCCGCTTTCTCATCGTCGTCAGCATGTACACTCTGTAGGGGGCTTGGCCCTCATAGGCTGAGATGGCACGACAAGCTACCAGGCCCATGCTCAGTAAGAGTCGCAAATGAATGAGCCCGCTCGCGGAATCGAACCAGGGGACCAAAGCTCCAGAGCTCCAATGCTTGAAATTCGTGCAGGTGAAAAACGATGGGCCGGGGGAGGGGGGCTTGGCGAAATGTTTGACAGCGGCGGCGGGGCTCGAGGGGAAATGATGAACTGGGATGGAGGGATGATAGAATGAAAAAACAGCGCGGGACCGAATCGAGCCCTTGTTGGATTGGGGGAGCAAAATCCTGACAGGCTCGACCCGTGTGGCCAAGGGAAAAGTAGATAGGGACTGGGGACGCGCGCGGGATATTTCCCTCTGCCTCCTCCCCGCCGCCCAAGACTCGCACAGCGAGTTGAGCCGGTCTGGTCATTGATCAAATTGATCCCCCCGGGATAGCGGTCGAGGGAGAAGAGTCGGGGGATCGATGCTGGCTAACTTTTTTAGTCCGAATCTGGTTTGGTAGGCTCGCGGCATCAGAGCAGAATTTCTCAGTCAGCCAGTTTGACCATTAAAAAGTCTGGACCGCTGTACAACGATCCTGTATCCGTGCGGTTCCGTGTGGTCTGCGCGCTCAGGCGTCAGCGGAATGAGCCTGACTGCTTGCCTCCTAGCTGACTGCTGGTGTACTGACGCCTTGATTGCGTCAGTGCTCACAGCACCAAAAGTAACTAACTAACTAACTAACTAACTAACTAACTAACTAACTAACTAACTTAACTAACTAACTAACTAACTTAACTAACTAACTAACTAACTAACTGACTGACTAACTAACTAACTAATTAACTAACTAACTAACTAACTGACTAACTAACTGACTGACTAACTAACTAACTAACTGACTAACTGACTAACTAACTAACTAACTAACTAACTAACTAACTAACTAACTAACTAACTAACTAACTAACTAACTAACTGACTGACTGACTAATTAACTAACTGACTGACTAACTAACTAACTGACTAACTGACTAACTAACTGACTGACTGACTGACTAACTGACTAACTAACTAACTTATTTAACTAACAAACTAACTAATTAACTAACTAACTAACTAACTAACTAACTAACTAACTAACTAACTAACTAACTAACTATCTAACTAACTAACTATCTAACTAACTAACTATCTAACTAACTAACTATCTAACTAAAACAGAAATGATTATAAATACTTCAGAGACTCAAGCACTAATCTGAGTTGCAAGCAACCAGCAAATCTCACCAATTAAACTAGTTGAAGGCGCATTAACAGCAAGTCCTGTCGATGCTGCACTGTGTGGTTCACTGGTTACCAATGGAGGCAGGGCAACTGTGGTAGCCCAAGGGTCGCCGAATCCCAGGCCCGCTGAGAAATATAAACAGATAATGTTTCGTATGACAAGTGCATTCTACATATCGGAAACAAAAAAGGCCGTTCACCTATGAAAAATCGACCAACCTTAAACATACTACTTACATGTCCCAATTTGCGCACCGAACGGACTCGAGTCCCACGGCTCGAATGAGTCTGCAATTTGAAGACAGAATGGACTAGTGGACAATTCAAATCGTTTAAGGCATTAAATTATATAAATTATCATAAGGCGATTAAAGCATAATCAATGTCCGCGGCTTTGATAAAAAAATTGGCTCTCTAGACTTTAAGAATACTGGCGCCACTTTGATGGCACTAGCGCAACTTTGATGACACTGGAGCCACTTTGATGCACTAGCGCCCCTTTTAAGACACTAGCGCCACTTTCGAAGACACTAGTGCCATTTTTGAAAACACTAGCGCCAATTTTAAGACACTAGCGCCATTTTTGAAGACACTAGCGCCATTTTTAAAGACATTAGCGCCATTTTTGAAGACACTAGCGCCATTTTTAAGACATTAGCGCCATTTTTGAAGACATTAGCACCATTTTTGTAAACACTAGCGCCATTTTTTAAGACATTAGCACCATTTTTAAAGACACTAGCGCCATTTTTGAAGACACTAGCGCCATTTTTTTAGACATTAGCGCCATTTTTGAAGACACTAGCGCCATTTTTGAAGACACTAGCGCCATTTTTAAGACATTAGCGCCATTTTTAAAGACATTAGCGCCATTTTTGAAGACACTAGCGCCATTTTTGAAGACACTAGCGCCATTTTTCAGACATTAGCGCCATTTTTCAAGACATTAGCGCCATTTTTAAAGACATTAGCGCCATTTTTGAAGACATTAGCACCATTTTTGAAGACACTAGCGCCATTTTTGAAGACACTAGCGCCATTTTTAAAGACATTAGCACAATTTTTAAGAAACTAGCGCCATTTTTGAAGACACTAGCGCCAGTTTTGAAGACACTAGCGCCATTTTTTGAAGACACTATCGCCATTTCTAAGAAACTAGCGCCATTTTTAAAGACACTAGCGCCATTTTTGAAGACATTAGCGCCATTTTTGAAAACACTAGCCACTGAAAATGCCTAGCAACTCACCAGCGCACAAATCTGGAGGCTCTGGTGGCAATTCAGCGGTGTCGCAGTCAGGTCTGGAAGTGGCACCAACATTAGAGGCTGAGCCGATGCCCTCGAAGGCTGATGCTGACCAAGGATCTGGCGCGTTGGCTGGCGCGGCCGAGAGCGACACGTCGATTTGGCTCAGGTAGTCCACCTGGTTAATTGACATTTTAATAAGCGAGACATGCTACTTATTAGTAATATTAATTTAACGAAGTTTTTAGTAAATAACACAAAAAACATGTTTACACACATTGAAATGTGTTAGAAAAGTCTACAAGTAACTTAAACGCGCCCTAGACGCTAAAAGTTGCGCTTCATTAGCCCTACAATAAGCGAGCAAAACTAGTGAGAAAAAATGGCAACCATATAATAAAACCATAAGCTTACATCTTGCTGCTGCTGTTTTGTGTTGGAATTTTCGCCTCTTTCGCGTCTCTGAAATAATTTACCAAAGAAATTTATTCTATATTAAGCCAAATTAAAGTCACTCTGATTAAACAAATTCACACAGGCGACAATTAATTGAAAACAGCAAATCATGAACAAAATATTGACAATATGAATTATAACACCCTGAAATAGACAAGACATGCGTACAAGTGATACAGAAATTCAGATTATTATATCCAATACAAAATTTGTTGTACAGAATAACATCTACAACTTGCATGCAAGTGGCAGGAGTCTTATCAATAAATTATCCAGTGCAAATTTTCAGTGCAGCAACCAACAGTGAAAAATGCTTTATGCAGGATGACAATTGCGAAATCCGGAAACAGTCTTCAATACTGCTGGAGTAAGTTAGGAGATAGCAAGTGGTGTGGAGAGGCAGGGAGTGAGGTGGCTGAGGGGATGGGTGGGGAGGGGCAGGGAGTGAGGTGGCTGCGGGGATGGGTGTGGAGGGGTAGGAGTGAGGTGGCTGAGGGGATGGGCGGGGAGGGGCAGGGAGTGAGGTGGCTGCGGGGATGGGTCTAGAGGAGTAGGAGTGAGGTGGCTGCGGGGATGGGTATGGAGGGGCAGGGAGTGAGGTGGCTGCGGGGATGGGTATGGAGGGGCAGGGAGTGAGGTGGCTGCGGGGATGGGTGTGGAGGGGTAGGAGTGAGGTGGCTGCGGGGATGGGTGTGGAGGGGTAGGAGTGAGGTGGCTGCGGGGATGGGTGGGGAGGGGCAGGAGTGAGGTGGCTGCAAGGATGGGTGGGGAGGGGCAGGGAGTAAGGTGGCTGCGGGGATGGGTGGGGAGGGGCAGGAGTGAGGTGGCTGCAGGGATGGGTGGGGAGGGGCAGGGAGTGAGGTGGCTGCGGGAATGGGTATGGAGGGGCAGGGAGTGAGGTGGCTGCGGGAATGGGTGGGGAGGGGCATGGAGTGAGGTGGCTGCAAGGATGGGTGGGGAGGGGCAGGGAGTAAGGTGGCTGCGGGGAAGTGGTGTGGAGAGGCAGGTAGTGAGGTGGCTGTGGGGAAGTGGTATGGAGAGGCAGGGAGTGAGGTGGCTTCAGGGTTAGGTGGATCTGTAGCGTACAGTGAATAAAATCCAGTGAAACGGACAAAACTGACACGATACAGACAATAAAATCTTCAATAAAACCTAATTGAAGATGCAAAGCGGTTACTGTATTTCGAATATTTTAAAATCTGAAACTTTTTAAATTGTCTACAGATGTTAAAATTTGAAAAATGTCAGAACAAAGCAGAGTGTTTAGTGCACTATACACAAGGCAGAGGACTTACTACTCCTGTAGAATTGAGCGGCGGCGGCATGCGAAGTGGCGCTAAAGTCTAGAAGAATTAAATTCAAATTTTACTGTGCAAAAATATTCTATCGCGCAAATATTAAATAATAGTACTATCAGTAGAGAGGCCATAAAACAATAAAACCATTGGAATACAAAAACTGTAAAAAATATAATCATAGACAATAGACAAGTTACAATAACTTCGCACCTGTTCTTCCAGTCTGCTTGCCTCAAGTACGCTCTGTAGTCGAAGCTCCTCGCGTTGCTGCTCTTCCTGGCGTAAATTGTACTCTTCGCGCGAT
This sequence comes from Macrostomum lignano, assembly GCA_002269645.1. Lineage (NCBI taxonomy): Eukaryota > Metazoa > Platyhelminthes > Macrostomidae > Macrostomum > Macrostomum lignano. The sequence goes on from NIVC01003602.1 coordinate 65,265, forward strand.
ACTTGCAAAGCTATTTCTAATTCTAAGTCGGCATCGATTGCGTCATCTGGAGCGGCAGGCAGAGGCTGCTTTGATTCCGCCTGCGGTGGCTGCTGCGACTGTCGCGGCGGTGAGTACGGAATATCTCGACTGTCGCCTCGCATTCTATTTTTAGCTTTGATAGCGCTGGCCCGTTCGGATTTTAATCGGTCAGGATCTTCTAAGAGGGCTATTAGCTTTGTAGCTTTGTCGCGAATGCTCTGAGCCGGATCTCTAGAAAGGACGGACGAATGAAGAATCAAGTTGAGTAGGTGGTTTGGCTGATGTAAAATTGACGTCTTATGGCTAGGCCGGTGTAGGATAGAGGGTTGCGGACTGGGGCAAGGGAAGGAGTGAGGTGGCTGCAGGATTGAGGGGTTGCAGACTGGGGCAGGGAAGGAGTGAGGTGGCTGTAGGATTGAGGGGTTGCAGACTGGGGCAGGGAAGGAGTGAGGTGGCTGCAGGAGGGGTTGCGGACTGGGGCAAGGGAAGGAGTGAGGCGGCTGCAGGATTGAGGGGTTGCAGACTGGGGCAGGGAAGGAGTGAGGTGGCTGCAGGATTGAGGGGTTGCAGACTGGTGCAGGGAAGGAGTGAGGTGGCTGCAGGATTGAGGGGTTGCAGACTGGTGCAGGGAAGGAGTGAGGTGGCTGCAGGATTGAGGGCTTGTGGACTGGGGCAAGGGAAGGAGTGAGGTGGCTGCAGGATTGAGGGGTTGCAGACTGGGGCAGGGAAGGAGTGAGGTGGCTGCAGGAGGGGTTGAGGACTGGGGTAAGGGAGTGAGGTGGCTGCAGAATTGAGGGGTTGCGGACTGTGGCAGGGAAGTTGTGAGGTGTCTACAGGATTGAGGGGTTGCGGCCTGGGGCAGGGAATGGGGTGGCTGCAAGATTGAACCCAATGCAAGAAAATGTATTACATGGCGAATAGAGAAGAATTTGCATTAAATATTATTATAATTACCTCTCTTCAGAAGGGTACTCAAAGCTTGTCAGCAGCCGAAGTGTAGAAACATTTTCTCGGCACTGCCAGGCAACCTTCTCGCTGCCAGTCTTCACTAGATACTCCATCAGTACAAGGCCTTTGCAGACATGACGCCAATGCTTGGCTTTGTCTGCTAGGCGCTTCCACAGCATGGACATGATCTCAGAAAATGCTTGACTATTATAAGTCATATCTGATATTTCTGACATGAGAGCACCAGAGGGACCCCAAGGGTCATTTGAGGTGGCTTTGCGCACCTTCACCTGGGCATCAGAGTAGTTATGCACAACATTCTTTAGGTTGCGTCGCAGGGTAGTCATAGCATTTATTTTACTATGTCCACTAATCACTTATACTAAAAATGTGAAGACATCAATGAAGTTAGTATGAAATATATTGATTCACTTTGGTTTCATTATCTTCATAAAAGTTTAAATATTAGAGATTTTTTATGCAGGACTTTAATATCTTTCAAAAAAGTACTGCTTAAAACATTGCTACTATTGAAATTAAAGGATATTTCTATGAATAGAGGATATCTAACAAGTTTATAGATATTATATTTATTTAACATGTAGGTATATCTAGAGAGCAAATAAAAACTATTATATAAAGTACAAAATATAAAATAAATTTAAAACAAAGCTATATAAAATTTGATAATACAAGTGTTCAAAAAATTGACTATGTTTTATTCTAATAATGCTGGTAGAGTCGCTCGCTTGGCGAGAAGAATACATAGAAAGCTTAATATCAACATTTGAATATGATTGCAATTTCTAACAACTTCAACGCGTTTCGCACGCCATGGTGCATCATCAGGATTTTATTAGAACGATTTGAGAAATTGAGATTGAAAGCGATTGATTAAATATTGGTTTTTGCAACGTACACAGGTAAGGAGGGTAAGATTGAAAACAATTGATTACAACTTGGCTTTAACAACATACATAGGTAAAGTAGGTAGGAGAGAGAATTATAGATTGAGATTGAAAGTTAAACCAAATGTACACAATTCTTGTCCAGTGGTCAAAAGGCAGAATCAGGGGCGGTAGCTAGCTTAAGTAATTGAACATCAAGCTAAGTGTACACAGCGTGCACAACTGTGTCACTCACTGTTCAGAAAACGCGGAGAACGTGACCTGTACCACTATGTTGTAATTGGGTGTTGAGATTCGGGGTCTGAGCTTTCGGGGTCTGAATAACCTATGTATGTTGTTAAAGCCAAGTTGTAATCAATTGTTTTCAATCTTACCTTCCTTACCTGTGTACATTGCAAAAACCAATATTTAATCAATCACTTTCAATCTCAATTTCTCAAATCGTTCTAATAAAATCCTGACAATGCACCATGGCGTGGGAAACGCGTTGAAGTTGTTAGAAATTGCAATCATATTCAAATGTTGATATTAAGCTTTCTATTTATTCTAATAATAACTTTGTCATTAAAATATTCTAGATTTAAAAAAATATTAGTTGGCTATACTATTGTTAATAAAGAATAATATTGAACCATTATTTAAACAGTTTATTTATAGCCCTCTAAACTCATCCCTAGTTAGGTCTAATGATTGATAGTACATTATTTTCTTAGCCTTATTTCTAATTTAAATAACTTATCTAAACTAACCAAAATATAAAGTAAAAAGGACATTGCATTGCTAAGTAAGAAAATATAAACCTAACAAATTAAATTATTTTTTAGATAAGTAAAAGTACTAATACAATTAGTACTAGCTTAGGTGAGAGGCAAAAGAGGCTATAGCCCCTAAATGACTATTGTTCAAAGCTTTCCAAGGGATGACTATTATATCTTCTAGTATTAGCATTTTTGTGAAATTTTAGCATAATGTTGTTCTAATTCTAAAAATTTTCTAGGGGGTGACCACCTAATAAATATCCCCCTTCCTAATTAAAGGTACTGCATTATCATTAAATATATAAATTCCCATTTAAAAATACTGATCAAATAATTAAGTTTAATTAGATACCTAAGTATGCCAATGCTTTAGTGTCTATAGCAAAATAAAAGAGAACTATTTAATACAACTTGACCCTTGCTTATAATAGGATTTAGAATATTTAGGGCTCAAGTAATGTAGGTGTAGGCGTGTAGCTTGCTTGGAAAATAGTAAATAAATAAAAGTAATAATAATTAACATAAAGAAAAGAACTATATTAAGGTTTCCATTGCCTATCTATTTTGTCCACAATTTTTATAATAGATAAAATGCATTAGCATTTGGCATGGTTGGGTATCTAATCAAATTCAATTAAATATTAAACTCAAATTGGTATTAAAACTTAATTATTTTAAATATTCAGGGTAATTAAAAATAGGCATAACAGCATTAGCAAAACACTATAAACAATACATAGACATATGATACTCTATAGTCTATAGAATACTATACTTATACTATTCATACACATTATTTTAAAAAATTGAATAGCTTTATAGAATTTAATCTATCAGTATTGCCTATATTTTTCCAAGATAACACCAATAAGAATAATAAATATATTTACTTGCAATTGCATATTTCATTATACTTGCCTATGATATCTGACACCCCATGGGGCAGTAAAACTCCCTAGTAAAATTTACCCTCCATCTGTCAGCCAAAAAGGCTACACAGTCCCCTAAACCCCTCCCTACCAGTCCCTAAAATACATGGACTGAATACATGAACACCTCTGGATACACAATCACCCCAGGTAAGACTTTGGCACCCCCAAAATGAAAACCTGGATATAACGGTGATGTTTTCAGGAAACACCTAGATATTCTAAGCTAATACAATTAATACATATGCCTATGGCTCTCCTTGTACTTTTTAAGCCTCCGCCAGTATTATAAGCGTATAAAAGTTCAAAGTAATAGGCAATAGCATATAGTTAGGTTATAGTAAAAATAGTTAAATTACTACTATTTTACTATTTTAGTACTATTTTACTACCAAAATAGTAAAAAAAAGTTTTGGTTGGGATAAATGCAACTGTGAAAAAAAACAATTGAATAAAAATTCTGATGACAAAAAAATAAGAATGTTCGATCAGTTAAACTTCTGAAAATTTTAGTCACGCGGGACTCAGCTGAGTAAAGCGAATGCATTACTGCGTGAATGAAATATGAACTATATTTAGCATTAAAACAGCCTTTTCCTTCAAGCTTCGCTTAGCTTTGTCGATAGTTTTTATTTTTCTTTAATTTTATGAGAATGAAATTGTTATATCGTTTGATTTCTAACCAACCAACGACGACTCTAAAAGTTTTGATTTGCAATAGTTTGAATAATTTTTTAACTGTAACTTATTCAAACAATTGAAACTTGTTCATCATAAGTCTTGATACAATCTTCCATCCCGTCTAGCGAGAATGGAATCACAAACAGGTACACGTACGTATTTTTATCCAGAAATCGAATCTATATTACTTGATTATTTAACCATTTGGAAGCCAAAGGGCTGCACTGCAGGCCATACCAAAACGGCCCAAAAGCCCAGAGATTCAAAAATATCTATAGCATCAAAAACCATATCCCCAGTCACTAACGCAACTGCCCAGAATGGCCACTGTATGACCCAGTATGCAGGCCATGACTAATTTAAAGAAGTGGGCACCAAGTGGTTAAGGTCTAATGATTTCTTACAAAACTTAAGCAAGAAGTGCCTATTCCTTCAGAGTCGTAATCACCATTTTATACCGGGCCGGGTTGGGAGTCGAATTGGCCGATTGGGTCACATACGTCATTGGAGGGGTTACACATAGGGCTTGTGAGACAAAATTGGTTGCGCAGTGTAATTTTTGCTTAGTGGCCCGAATTGTGGAATCCCTGGAATGTAAATGATTTACAGATCAAGTAGCCCTGTGTATTTCAACAGTCGTCTAAAAATTGAAACTTCTCTTTTTCAGAACAACCGGAGGAGCAAAAGGAAGCCCGCGTGCTAACAGAAACAAGCCTACTCAATCTTGGCAAAGCTGTGAAGCAAGGTGACATGAAGTTGTACATGCTGCTCAATATTCCCACTGTAGAGATCGTCCGTCAGAAGGTTCGAAACGAGGAATTTAAGATGCCAGAGTACGGTGAGTAAAAAAGCGAGATAATAAAAACACAGATTCTAGATTAAACTACATTTTGTAGCCAATACTTATTAAAACAATAATTGTTGTGAAACTACACAGGAGCCGCTCAAAAGCTTCTACTCTATTGGAAGAAGATGCGCAAGGGCGCAAAAGAGAATGACATCATCCGGGACCTGGACAATGCTCTGCGGGAGTCCGGCCAGGAAGAAATTGCCGACATTGTCAGCGATAGAAACAGAATCGATCAGGAGATCGTACCCGAGCTGTTCGTATCTGCTTGAGCTGAGCTCCCTTTCAGTCTTCGATTTTGTGCCAGAAAACGACAATTCACCATTTTTATGATCAACTAAACTAACAAAGTTGTTTTTGCCAAGCGGACGACATGATGTGCGGCCTGCTTTAATTCGATTTTGGCTCGATTCAGGCATAAAAAATTCATTCAGCCAAAAATCGAAATTCGATCCCAACAGCCACCAGAGGCGCAGCTTTAGTACTAAGCTAACTAGTATATGCAAATCGAATCTTTATGAGGCTTGTAAAGTTATATTCGAGCAGCCAACAACGTTTTTTATAACTGAATTCCATTCCGGATTCGTACTTTTTGCTGGCGTGATATTATTACTAGTATTAATTTCTAAGGTGCTACCGCCAACCCACTTTATTGGTTTCTATTGTAGTAGAGCCTTGCGGAAGATCTTTATGCCAGTATGACGCTGAAACAATCTAAACACTGTCCAAAATATATTGAATAATTTATTGCTCGTTCATTCTTTCAAGGAAAATTTTTTTTTATAAAATTTATCGTTCTTCGTTCCGTGTTTGTGGATGCCACAGTGTCATATAATAGCTCGTAGTTCCTCATGAAGTATATTAATTCCGGAAATTTTATTTAAAATTCAGCGCACTGCTGGGCACGCTCTGATAAATAACGCTTATCGCCACACCGCTGATGGCCAAGAACAGCCAGAACAGAATTCTGTCAGCCGATCTGGCCAGAGCAACCCACGCTTCTGGGCTGCTGCACAGGCAGCTGCTCAATTCTTCCTTATGCAGTCCTCCTCGCGGCTTGCCTCTGGCAACGCTATCCCCAGCCATCTCTGCTTCATCGCTGCCCAGTTCTCTAACAACTGCCGGCTGTTGCTCCTTGCGTCTTGGGCGTCGCCGGTAGCGACAGCTTTGCTGACAGTGAAATCTGGACACGTAGCGGCGGAGACAGTCGGGCACTCGACCAGTTGAGCGGGTGAACTTTCTCACGTGAATATTGGTCACTGCGACGGCCATCAGGAGAGCCAGAGATACCATTAGCATTGTGGAGCCGAAGAGTAGACCTGTTTGAAGTGCAGGGTGTACTTTGTTATTTTATTTGTTAGCATGCCAGAGGTCGGCAGACTCCAGCCCACTGGCCACATGCAGCCCGCAAAGCCTCTCTATCCGGCCCTCGGGTCCCTTGAAACTTCACAATAGCAATCCGGCCCGCTCAAGGTTTGTTGAGCTCTTTTCAGCTCTCTTCTCTCAGCTCTCTTCTCTCAGCTCTCTTCTCTCCTCTCTCCCCTCTCCCTATCCTCTCTTCCCCTCTCCTCTCTTCTCTCTTTTGTCCCCTGTCATCTCTTCTCTCCACTCTCCCCTCTCCTCTCTTTTTTCTCCTATCTTCTCGCTTCTCTTCTCTCCTCTCTCCCCTCTCCTCTCCCCGTCTCATCTCTTCTATCTTCTCTTCTCTCCTCTCTCCACTCTCCTCTCTCCTCTCTCCCCTCTCCTCTCCCCCCTCTCATCTCTTCTCTCTTCTCTTCTCTCCTCTCTCCCTTCTCCTCTCCCCGTCTCATCTCTTCTATCTTCTCTTCTCTCCTCTCTCCACTCTCCTCTCTCCACTCTCCCCTCTCCTCTCTTTTCTCTCCTATCTTCTCTCTTTTCTTCTCTCCTCTCTCCCCTCTCCTCTCCCCCTCTCATCTCTTCTCTCTTCTCTTCTCTCCTCTCTCCCTTCTCCTCTCCCCGTCTCATCTCTTCTATCTTCTCTTCTCTCCTCTCTCCACTCTCCTCTCTCCACTCTCCCCTCTCCTCTCTTCTCTTCTCTCCTCTCTCCCCTCTCCTCTCCCCGTCTCATCTCTTCTATCTTCTCTTCTCTCCTCTCTCCACTCTCCTCTCTCCACTCTCCCCTCTCCTCTCTTTTCTCTCCTATCTTCTCTCTTTTCTTCTCTCCTCTCTCCCCTCTCCTCTCCCCCCTCTCATCTCTTCTCTCTTCTCTTCTCTCCTCTCTCCCTTCTCCTCTCCCCGTCTCATCTCTTCTATCTTCTCTTCTCTCCTCTCTCCCTCTCCTCTCCCCCCTCTCATCTCTTCTCTCTTCTCTTCTCTCCTCTCTCCCTTCTCCTCTCCCCGTCTCATCTCTTCTATCTTCTCTTCTCTCCTCTCTCCACTCTCCTCTCTCCACTCTCCCCTCTCCTCTCTTTTCTCTCCTCTCTTCTATCTTCTCTTCTCTCCTCTCTCCCCTCTCCTCTCCCCCCTCTCATCTCTTCTATCTTCTCTTCTCTCCTCGCTCCCCTCTCCTCTCTCCACTCTCCCCTCTCCTCTCTTTTCTCTCATCTCTTCTCTCTTCTCTTCTCTCCTCTCTCCCCTCTCCTCTCCCCCCTCTCATCTCTTCTATCTTCTCTTCTCTCCTCTCTCCACTCTCCTCTCTCCACTCTCCCCTCTCCTCTCTTTTCTCTCCTATCTTCTCTCTTTTCTTCTCTCCTCTCTCCCCTCTCCTCTCCCCCCTCTCATCTCTTCTCTCTTCTCTTCTCTCCTCTCTCCCTACTCCTCTCCCCGTCTCATCTCTTCTATCTTCTCTTCTCTCCTCTCTCCCCTCTCCTCTCCCCCTCTCATCTCTTCTCTCTTCTCTTCTCTCCTCTCTCCCTTCTCCTCTCCCCGTCTCATCTCTTCTATCTTCTCTTCTCTCCTCTCTCCACTCTCCTCTCTCCACTCTCCCCTCTCCTCTCTTTTCTCTCCTATCTTCTCTCTTCTCTTCTCTCCTCTCTCCCTCTCCTCTCTTTTCTCTCATCTCTTCTCTCTTCTCTCCCCTCTCCAGAGATCAGAGCTTCTAGCCAAACACAGCAAAGTGAGATATTGAGAAATAATCATGCATGTATTCTAAGAAAATAAATTGAATTATTATAAATCTCGTACTGTAAACAAAGATTATTATTCAAACCATAGTCAGTATAGTTGAACGGGCTGCAATTTCTTTTTCAGAGTTCTTCTATAGGCCAACAAGTAGCCAGTGTGTAGTCAAGCCCGTCTTGATAACTATGAGTAGTAGTGCTCAGTCGTTGCTTCGCTCCAAGGAGTTTTTGCATCAATGCTGAGCTACTTCGAATACTCAGGTGAGAAGCTGGGGGACATGGCAATTTGCTTCGAGCTGTACCGTTTTTGGCTCAAGTATTGCATTTTTAAAGAGTTTCCATTACCATTTTTGATACGCTTAATAAACATCACAGTCGATATTCATTGTAATGATATCACTACTCAAATACTTCAACGCCAATTCTAGTTTCCAAGTCCTAATCAGTCCCAAACCGTCTGAAACCATCCTAAAAATCCCTAAAAAGCATTCAAATCCCATCCTAATCCCAAATATCTAGATCCCATCCTAGACATAAAAATCCCATCCTGAATATCCAGATCCCATCCTAAATATCCAGATCCCATTCTAAGCATCCAGATCCCATCCTAAATATCCAGATCCCATCCTAAGCATCCAGATCCCATCCTAGGCATTCAGATCCCATCCTAAGCATCCAGATCCCATCCTAAATATCCAGATCCCATCCTAAACATTCAACTCCCATCCTAGGCATTCAGATCCCACCCTAAGCATGTAGATCCCATCCTAAGCATTCAGATCCCATCCTAAACAGTTAGATCCAATCCTAAACAGTTAGATCCCACCCTAAATATTCTAATACCATCCTAAATATCCAGATCCCATCCTAAACATACAAATCCCATCCTAAGCATCCAGATCCCATCCCAAGCATTCAACTCCCATCCTAGGCATTCAGATCCCACCCTAAGCATGCAGATCCCATCCTAAGCATTCAGATCCCATCCTAAACAGTTAGATCCAATCCTAAACAGTTAGATCCCACCCTAAATATTCTAATACCATCCTAAATATCCAGATCCCATCCTAAACATACAAATCCCATCCTAAGCATCCAGATCCCATCCCAAGCATTCAACTCCCATCCTAGGCATTCAGATCCCACCCTAAGCATGCAGATCCCATCCTAAGCATTCAGATCCCATCCTAAACAGTTAGATCCAATCCTAAACAGTTAGATCCCACCCTAAATATTCTAATACCATCCTAAATATCCAGATCCCATCCTAAACATACAAATCCCATCCTAAGCATCCAGATCCCATCCCAAGCATTCAACTCCCATCCTAGGCATTCGGATCCCATCCTAAACAGTTAGATCCCATCCTAAACAGTTAGATCCCATCCTAAACAGTTAGATCCCATCCTAAACAGTTAGATCCCATCCTAAACAGTTAGATCCCATCCTAAACAGTTAGATCCCATCCTAAACAGTTAGATCCCATCCTAAACAGTTAGATCCCATCCTAAACAGTTAGATCCCATCCTAAACAGTTAGATCCCATCCTAAACAGTTAGATCCCACCCTAAATATTCTAATACTATCCTAAATATCCAGATCCCATCCTAAATATCCAAATCTCACCCTAAACATCCAAATCCCATCATTAGCATCCAAATCCCACCCTAAACATCCAAATCCCCTTGAAAATATCCAAACACATCCTTAAGCATTTAAATCCCATTCTACAAGGGTTAAGCACTAAAATCCCCCAGCAATTCGCCCAGCCTCATCCCCAGCATCCCCTTACTCACCCACAAGCGGAATGGCATCGGGTGTAGGCGGCAGAGTGTCGCCAACAATCATGAGGAACACCACCAGAGCCAGCAGGATGGTCAGCTCCAAGTTGACTTTCTCGCCAGACTCGGCGGGCAAGAAGAAGCCGAGCCAACTGGTAAGGTACATCAGGGCGCAGGGGAACACCAGGTTCAACACGTAGAACAGTGATCGTCGAGTCATGTCGATGGTGATGGTGATGTCCGGCCAGGGCTCACTGCAGCAGGCGTACACCCCGGTAGAGCGGGAATAGGCTATGCTGGTCACATTCCACTCTTGACTGGCCTCCGAGAAGTAGTTTCTGTTGGCGTCCACTGATTCGTCGTGCCACAGGTCCACCTGGTACAGGTGATAAGTCCAGCTGATGAAGGTGACATTGCAGCGCTGCGAGTCGAATGGGAAATACTTGACAGCCAAGTTGCAGGTGACCTTCACCAGGGCTGGGAACATCCACAGCACGGAGCCGTTGTGCTGAACAACAATGTTTGTGCTGGCGAAGCGTTTGTTACTGTCGTCTGCGCTGCAATGGGAGATTAGGGATCAAGGACCACTGTAGCATAACAGGATCAAGGACCACTGTAGCATAACAGGATCAAGGACCACTGTAGCATAACAGGATCAAGAACCACTGTAGTATAACAGGATCAAGGACCACTGTAGTATAACAGGATCAAGGACCACTGTAGCATAACAGGATCAAGGACCACTGTAGCATAACAGGATCAAGGACCACTGTAGCATAACAGGATCAAGAACCACTGTAGCATAACAGGATCAAGGACCACTGTAGCATAACAGGATCAAGAACCACTGTAGCATAACAGGATCAAGGACCACTGTAGTATAACAGGATCAAGGACCACTGTAGCATAACAGGATCAAGGACCACTGTAGCATAACAGGATCAAGAACCACTGTAGTATAACAGGATCAAGGACCACTGTAGTATAACAGGATCAAGGACCACTGTAGCATAACAGGATCAAGGACCACTGTAGCATAACAGGATCAAGGACCACTGTAGCATAACAGGATCAAGAACCACTGTAGCATAACAGGATCAAGGACCACTGTAGCATAACAGGATCAAGAACCACTGTAGCATAACAGGATCAAGGACCACTGTAGTATAACAGGATCAAGGACCACTGTAGCATAACAGGATCAAGGACCACTGTAGTATAACAGGATCAAGAACCACTGTAGTATAACAGGATCAAGGACCACTGTAGCATAACAGGATCAAGGACCACTGTAGTATAACAGGATCAAGGACCACTGTAGTATAACAGGATCAAGAACCACTGTAGCATAACAGGATCAAGGACCACTGTAGCATAACAGGATCACGGACCACTGTAGCATAACAGGATCAAGGACCACTGTAGCATAACAGGATCAAGGACCACTGTAGCATAACAGGATCAAGGACCGCTGTAGTATAGCAGGATCAAGGACCACTGTAGCATAACAGGATCAAGGACCGCTGTAGTATAGCAGGATCAAGGACCACTGTAGCATAACAGGATCAAGGACCACTGTAGCATAACAGGATCAAGGACCACTGTAGCATAACAGGATCAAGGACCACTGTAGCATAACAGGATCAAGGGCCGCTGTAGTATAACAGGATCAAGGACCACTGTAGTATAACAGGATCAAGGACCACTGTAGCATAACAGGATCAAGGACCACTGTAGTATAACAGGATCAAGGACCACTGTAGTATAACAGGATCACGGACCACTGTAGTATAACAGGATCAAGGACCACCGTAGCATAACAGGATCAAGGACCACTGTAGTATAACAGGATCAAGGACCACTGTAGTATAACAGGATCAAGGACCACTGTAGTATAACAGGATCAAGGACCACTGTAGTATAACAGGATCAAGAACCACTGTAGTATAACAGGATCAAGGACCACTGTAGCATAACAGGATCAAGGACCACTGTAGTATAACAGGATCAAGGACCACTGTAGTATAACAGGATCAAGGACCGCTGTAGCATAACAGGATCAAGGACCACTGTAGCATAACAGGATCAAGGACCACTGTAGCATAACAGGATCAAGGACCACTGTAGTATAACAGGATCAAGAACCACTGTAGTATAACAGGATCAAGGACCACTGTAGTATAACAGGATCAAGGACCACTGTAGCATAACAGGATCAAGGACCGCTGTAGTATAACAGGATCAAGGACCACTGTAGTATAACAGGATCAAGGACCGCTGTAGTATAACAGGATCAAGGACCACTGTAGTATAACAGGATCAAGGACCGCTGTAGTATAACAGGATCAAGGACCACTGTAGTATAACAGGATCAAGGACCACTGTAGTATACAGGACGTACGAGGTGCAACTCAAAACTCAAAGATTTTGCGATTTTTTGGAGGCCAAATATCCTGGAAAAAAAAAGACACTGCGAGATAAGAAACATTTTTTACATCACAAAATCAATGACTGCATTTGATTTGGGTGAGTTAAAATTACCATTTCTTTAATTATCCTGTCATACTACAGCGGTTCTTGATCCTGTTTTACTACAGTGGTCCTTGATCCTGTTATACTACAGTGGTCCCTGATCCTGTTATACTACAGTGGTCCTTGATCCTGTTATACTACAGTGGTCCTTGATCCTGTTATGCTACAGTGGTCCTTGATCCTGTTATGCTACAGTGGTCCTTGATCCTGTTATACTACAGCGGTCCTTGATCCTGTTATGCTACAGTGGTCCTTGATCCTGTTATACTACAGTGGTCCTTGATCCTGTTATGCTACAGTGGTCCTTGATCCTGTTATACCACAGCGGTCCTTGATCCTGTTATACTACAGTGGTCCTTGATCCTGTTATGCTACAGTAGTCCTTGATCCTGTTATGCTACAGTGGTCCTTGATCCTGTTATGCTACAGTGGTCCTTGATCCTGTTATGCTACAGCGGTCCTTGGCAGCTAAGGATTAGTGCCAGCAGTAGGCTTCAGTTTAGTTGCCATAAATCAGCGAGAAGGCCAGCAGTCAGGCCCTCGATTCCTCGATCTCATCAGTCGATAATGGCAACAATGAATTCCGCGCATTCATTGTTTTTCAAGCTCCAATTATTCAGAATTTCCAATCCCAAAGCATCGCCTCAAGGCATTTCTCTCTCCGCGAATGCGAATTTTTGTAAAGCCAAGGCAAACAATTGAAACGAATAATGAAATTGAACGGGTTAATGTAATTCATTTTATGTTTAATACTTTGTACTTTTAAATCGGGAAAATTTTAAGCCAAGATTGAAGGAGTCGCAGCCACAGAGACACGCAGACGCCAAGCGTTGGCCCACCCTGCTATTTATTTTTTACCAAAGCCTGCCCTCCAAAATTCTAGTGGGCAGCCAGTTTTAATCAATTCATTTCTTTGACCGCCGATCCGAGCCAATTTTGTCGGATCGCTGAAGCTGAAAAACTGATTGGATTCAACTGATGCTGCTGAAAGCTTTCTGGGGCCCGAAATTGGATTGTACCGAATAGGTTAGTAAGCATAACTTAGTAAATATGCTGACCCTCTACTGTCAAGCTCTACTCACTGTAGGACAGACAGACAGACAGACAGACAGACAGACACTAAGACACTAAGACAGACAGACAGACAGACAGACAGACGGATAGACAGACAGACAGACAGACAGACAGACAGACAGACAGACAGACAGACAGACAGACAGACAGACAGACAGACAGACAGACAGACAGACAGACAGACAGACAGACAGACAGACAGACAGACAGACAACAGGCAAAGCCAGAAAACAGACAGACAGCCAGATAGACAGACAACAGACAGACAACAGACAACAGACAGACAACAGACAACCGCCAGACAACAGACAGACAGGCAGACGCACCTGTTGGAGATGACAATATCAGGAGTCCATATCGAGCCAGATGGGATATGTATGGACTGGGTGCCATTGAACTCGTCCGGCAGCCAAATCAGGTGTTCGTCTGTCCACCGCTGAAAATAAGCGTGTACAAAATCGGTAAAGTACTCGCGGGCCGGTTGCAATAAAACATGTGCCAGAAAAGTGATTCGAAATCATCAATTACCAATCGGATTGACAGCAGTATCGTCAAAGTTTGATGCTTTTCGTCCTGAAGTGTTTTGCAATTAAAATATTTAGCACCTCTGTTAGCTACGTATAAAGTTATTCTAAGCTAGCATTTGAAACGATGTAATCTAAGGATTGAGACACTTCATCAAGTTTCACTTCAAGACATCAGGCTGTCTATAACTAGTTTCAGGCCCTCAGGGTTGTCGCAACGGATGGAAGGATAGTTTCGCTTTAGAAATTTTGAACAAAAATTCAAGTCTTATTTGAGCTTCAGGCTCTCTAAAACGTTTCAGGCTCTTCAGCCTCTCTACAGTAAACTTCAGGAACCTAAAGAAAACTTCAGGCTCTCAGCGGCAAGCTTCAGGCTTTCTACATTAAACTTCAGGATTTCCACAGCAAACTTCAGGCTCTCTACAGTAATATTCAGGGTCTCTATAGTAGGCTTCAGGCTCTCTACAGTAATATTCAGGGTCTCTATAGTAGGCTTCAGGCTCTCGACAGTAATATTCAGGGTCTCTATAGTAGGCTTCAGGCTCTCGACAGTAATATTCAGGGTCTCTATAGTAGGCTTCAGGCTCTCGACAGTAATATTCAGGGTCTCTATAGTAGGCTTCGGGCTCTCTACAAAAAGCTTGAAATCGTCCACAATAAGCTTCAGGCCTCTTACATTAATCTACAGGAATCCTTCCGAGTCAGCCTCCAGCATTCAGTTGCTGCTCAATATTCTACGGATTATTCCTAAAGCTTCAGCTGGACTGTGTTTTGAGTTCCCTCAAAACTCTCCCCTCCATCCCAGTAGAGTTTTGTCTGTTTGTCTGTCTGTTTCCTTCTCTCTTTTTCGCATTAATGCGAGCAAAGCAACGCTGCATCCAGAATTTAATGCAATTTTCCTCTGCCTAGGAGAATTCGTAACAAAATTTTGTCAAATCCAAAAATCCCACCTATGATCCCGAAGCAGCGTTTCTCTCTGGGTTGGGAAGTTTTGCAACTCTCGCTTAGCCGGGGAGGGGAGCATCTGTCTATCGCATTCCTTCCCCTTTCGCTTGCGAGTGTGTAATTGTAGATTCGGACAGGAAATTGGCCCGGTTGCCATGCGAAGCAGGTTGGGTGAATTTTTGGATTTTCTCTCGTCTGCTGTTGTGCTCGTATGCGCTTTAAATTTTTGTCGTTCCAAAAAGTTAAACGAAGTGGGGGAAAATGTACTGGCGCACGTTTAAACAGCAAAGAAAAACAACCGAGAGCCATAAACCCTCACTCTCTTATCTGTTATCTTAGAATTGAGAGCCATAAACCCTCACTCTCTTATCTCTTATCTTAGAATTGAGAGCCATAAACCCTCACTCTCTTATCTCTTATCTTAGAATTGAGGGCCATAAACCCTCACTCTCTTATCTCTTATCTTAGACCTGAGAGCCATAAACCCTCACTCTCTTATCTCTTATCTTAGATCTGAGAGCCATAAACCCTCACTCTATTATCTCTTATCTTAGACCTGAGAGCCATGAACCCCCACTCTCTTATCTCTTATCTTAGATCTGAGAGCCATAACCCCCCACTCTATTATCTCTTATCTTAGATCTGAGAGCCATAAACCCTCACTCTATTATCTCTTATCTTAGACCTGAGAGCCATGAACCCCCACTCTTTTATCTCTTATCTTAGATCTGAGAGCCATAACCCCCCACTCTCTTATCTCTTATCTTAGATCTGAGAGCCATGAATCCCCACTCTCTTATCTCTTATCTTAGACCTGAGAGCCATGAACCCCCACTCTTTATCTCTTATCTTAGATCTGAGAGCCATAACCCCCCACTCTCTTATCTCTTATCTTAGATCTGAGAGCCATAAACCCTCACTATCGTATCAGTTATCTTAGACCTGAGAGCCATAAACCTTCACTCTTTTATCGATTATCTTAGATCTGAGAGCCATAAACCCTCGCTCTCTTATCTCTTATCTTAGATCTGAGAGCCATAAACCTTCATTCTTTTATCGATTATCTTAGATCTGAGAGCCATGAACCTTCACTCTTTTATCGATTATCTTAGATCTGAGAGGCACAAACCTTCACTCTTTTATCGATTATCTTAGATCTGAGAGGCACAAACCTTCACTCCCCACTCATAAGCCCAGGAAAGACCAATCTTATCTTCAACTTTCGATACGAGAGTCAAACGCTCAGAATCAAAGAGTGGCAATAGTTGTCGGCTCACCGCGTCCAGAATATGAAACAGAGCCACAGCGATGTGCACACGAATCTGGCCATCCTCCTGCAGCACCGGTCTGGACGTCCGATCATAGCCGCACAGCAGTGTCTCCTTGGCCCGCTGCTCAGCTGAGCAATTGCGCAACCCTTCCGAGCAGTGATCCGTGCACAGGCGCCCCATGCCGCCGCCACCGTCCGTCATCGATGCCAGCCGGCCTGAGCCTCCGCCGCCGCCGAGCTCGCCACCGGAGCCGTCCTGATGACGACCCGACGAAGCAGCGACAGCCGCCGCAGCGGCCCCTCTGGACGAGCCGATGTTGCTGGCCGCAGCAGCAGCAGCAGTGATTTGCAATTGAAGCAGGAGCCACAATAACAGCAGACTGATTGCCATTGTCTGTTGCTGATGCTGCCAATTTTTCTGCTAGCCGAAGCTCTGGCTGAATATTTCTATCGAAATCGACCGCGGGCTGCCATTGGCCAATGCTGAAACTCCCTCAACAGCTTGGATCTTAGAGGGTTTATTTGCTACTAATAGTAGGACTACTAGAAAGTTTATTTCGAGGAAATTAAAATACTTAAAAGGCAGATCTTTTATTATGATTAGCACACGCACCTTCTTTCAATAGAATCTTCTTTGGAATTTCTCCCCAATGAAAATCTTCCCTATGATATCTCACCTTGAGAAATTTTCTTCAGAATCTCTCAGAGGATTCTTCTAAGAATTCCTTCTTATTATCTTCCCGATAATCTACCGTTGGAAATCCCCCCTAGGAACCCTGCGAATCTCCTTAGGGAATCTCCCTTGAGAGTCTCCCTTTGAGAATCTCCCCTTGAGAGTCTCCCCTTGAGAGTCTCTCCTTGAGAGTCTCCCCTTGAGAGTCTCCCCATGAGAGTCTCCCCATGAGAATCTCCCCTTGAGAGTCTCCCCATGAGAGTCTCCCCATGCGAATCTCCCCATGAGAGTCTCCCTTTGAGAATCTCCCCTTAAGAGTCTCCCCATGAGAATCTCTCCTTGAGAGTCTCCCTTTGAGAATCTTCCCTTGAGAATCTCCCCTTGAGAGTCGCCTCGAGAACCTTCCCGAGAATCTGTGAGACCCTTCTAACCAGAAACTACCCCCCCTCTGAGTTCTGCCACCCACTTGAAGCAGTGTGCAAACCAATTCAGAATATCACGCTGGGAGCATCTTTGAGCATCTTTGAGAATTAAATATCCCCCATATCGATGTCCAAGCGCATTCTTTTGTGTTCTACTCAATTTCTCTGTTTACTCATCATTTTTTCTCTAGCCTTGAAACCCTGCAGAGCCATCTGCCTCAGCTGTCCGCTCGATAGAGCCCCGGTCTAGCGGGCTCGATGAAGCTTGAAGCCAGCCTTCCTCATCATCATTTTCCAGCTTCTCCTCTTTCGTTCGTTTCACCTTTTCGTTCGATTTTTCCTTTGTCCAACTGCACTACTTTTGTAAGGCTGCTTTTCATTGCCCAGTCACTACTGCATAGGCAGCCCCTCATTTTGCGAAAGCTCTTCCCTCAATGCTCCAATCCTTATTAACTCGGCTGTTAGCATGGAGATCCCCAAACTGGAATCTGGAGCGGCAGTGCTTCCTAAAGGCATCATTTTATACACAATTTACCGAGACCTAAATTTCGCTGGACCTAAATTTCGCTGGACCTAAATTTCACTGCACCTAAATATCACTGCACCTAAATTTCATTAGACCTAAATTTCTCTGGACCTAAATTTCACTGCACCTAAATTTCACTGGACCTAAATTTCATTAGACCTAAATTTCTCAGGACCTAAATTTCACTGCACCTAAATTTCACTGCACCTAAATTTCTCAGGACCTAAATTTCACTGCACCTAAATTTCACAGGACCTAAATTTCACTGCACCTAAATTTCACTGCACCTAAATTTCACTGCACCTAAATTTCACTGCACCTAAATTTCACTGCACCTAAATTTCACTGCACCTAAATTTCACTGCACCTAAATTTCACTGCACCTAAATTTCACTGCACCTAAATTTCACTGCACCTAAATTTCACTGCACCTAAATTTCACTGCACCTAAATTTCACTGCACCTAAATTTCACTGCACCTAAATTTCACTGCACCTAAATTTCACTGCACCTAAATTTCACTGCACCTAAATTTCTCAGGACCTAAATTTCACTGCACCTAAATTTCTCAGGACCTAAATTTCACTGCACCTAAATTTCACTGCACCTAAATTTCACTGGACCTAAATTTCATTAGACCTGAATTTCTCAGGACCTAAATTTCACTGGACCTAAATTTCATTAGACCTAAATTTCTCAGGACCTAAATTTCACTGCACCTAAATTTCACTGCACCTAAATTTCTCAGGACCTAAATTTTACTGCACCTAATTTTCTCAGGACCTAAATTTCACTAGACATAAATTTCACACTAGACCTAAATTCACTGGACCTAAATTTCACTAAACCTAACGTTTACTAGACCTAAATTTCATTGGACCTAAATTTATCTGGACCTAAGTTTCACTAGACCTAAATTTCATTGGACCTAATTTTCTCTGGACCTAAGTTTCACACAAGACTTAAATTTCACTAGGTTCGTCAACTGTTTTCTTCCAGTCCAAGTTCTGGTTCAAGGACTCCCTGGCTAAGGTGAAAGGGTTGCTTGTCAGCAGAGGCAGGTGCAGCTGAAGCGAAATGAGACCCAAGGAAGGTTGGACAAGTTATTTTTTAGAAAAAATGTTGAGTCCCACTCATCGACCGAACTTCTCCCTCTAAATTTCTCCCTGCCTTCTCTTCCGCAATTCACCAGCTGACCGCATTGTCCTGACCAATCTGAGCGTGTGGCCAATTCAAATTCCACTCGGGATTCGATTCAAGAATTGCTGTAACACTGGCGCTCAGTGTCCGGTGCCGCCCTCATTGTAGGACTCTTCAAAACTCGTTCTGGAGGCTGTGATTTCTCCGCCTTGTGTATAAAAACTTCGACTGAATATAGACTGAATCAAACGTTGCGATGGAAATGCTTTGAATGAAAAAAATAAACTTTAGCTAGAGCTTACGACTGAATAAGCAATTTTGTAAATATCTTGATAATCAATTCGTTTATTTTTGTTCAGTAGACCGTGTGATTTGCACTTTTAAATTGGCCCTATCAATTGGCGCCCTGGCGCCCCTGGAGCCCTGGCGCCCCTGGAGCCCTGGCGCCCCTGGAGCCCTGGCGCCCCTGGAGCCCTGGCGCCCCTGGAGCCCTGGCGCCCCTGGAGCCCTGGCGCCCCTGGAGCCCTGGCGCCCCTGGAGCCCTGGCGCCCCTGGAGCCCTGGCGCCCCTGGAGCCCTGGCGCCCCTGGAGCCCTGGCGCCCCTGGAGCCCTGGCGCCCCTGGAGCCCTGGCGCCCCTGGAGCCCTGGCGCCCCTGGAGCCCTGGCGCCCCTGGAGCCCTGGCGCCCCTGGAGCCCTGGCGCCCCTGGAGCCCTGGCGCCCCTGGAGCCCTGGCGCCCCTGGAGCCCTGGCGCCCCTGGAGCCCTGGCGCCCCTGGAGCCCTGGCGCCCCTGGAGCCCTGGCGCCCCTGGAGCCCTGGCGCCCCTGGAGCCCTGGCGCCCCTGGAGCCCTGGCGCCCCTGGAGCCCTGGCGCCCCTGGAGCCCTGGAGCCCCTGGAGCCCTGGCGCCCCTGGAGCCCTGGCGCCCTGGAGCCCTGGCGCCCTGGAGCCCTGGCGCCCCTGGAGCCCTGGTGCCCCTGGAGCCCTGGCGCCCTGGAGCCCTGGCGCCTGTCGGTGCCTCAAGAAAAAAGACCGGCAATGAACAACAGTAGTAAAGCAAGTACAGCACAGGTTCAATGCTGTGCTGCCAGTCTAGCTTACAATCAGAATGGATTGGAGTAGATGAGAAAAAAGTCAGTACAAACAACGCGCACATGCACAATTAGTCCAATGCAATGGTAATCTACTCGTACGAGTATAAATGACTATTGGAGATTTTAAAAAAACATACGCGGCAGATTCTTGCTGCAAATTGCTAATTGCAAATTGCGATAGTAGCGAGGAGATACAGTTTATGCATTTAGCCGGCTCAATACACGTAGGTGCGCCTGTTCACAGCTCGGGGAGAACTGTTGGGTTGAGAAGTGCTGCTCATTGAATCCCATTGATCCGCAGACTGCGTGACCCCCATTAGCAGTTTCTATGCGCAAGGAATCGCACAGAGTGGTCATGAAATTGAGGACTGAGTGAACTGGATGAATTTTACATTTACACGGCAAATTCACATTTCTACTCAAATATTCATGGGTAGCAGTTCAGAGCGCGCTTAACCCTGCGTTGAGAAGTAAAACTACTCCTAAATGTTTGAACAAAATTGGAAGCATGGAAGTGAAACCGTTAGCTCTGATCACACCATCCTTGGATTTATCTTAACCTCTCTTTAGCAATCCATTCTATCCTGCATCCGTGTATTGGCTAGATTAGCAATCCATTCTATTCCTGCATCCGTGTATTGGCTAGATTAGCAATCCATTCTATTCCTGCATCCATGCATTGGCTAGATTAGCAATCCATTCTATTCCTGCACCCATGCATTGGCTAGATTAGCAATCCATTCTATTCCTGCACCCATGCATTGGCTAGATTAGCAATCCATTCTATTCCTGCATCCATGCATTGGATAGATTAGCAATCCATTCTATTCCTGCACCCATGCATTGGCTAGATTAGCAATCCATTCTATTCCTGCATCCGTGTATTGGCTAGATTAGCAATCCATTCTATTCCTGCATCCATGTATTGGCTAGATTAGCAATCCCGCCGTCACGCGCATCCGCCGCGTGCCGGTTGCTGGCGATGGCCGTGAGCTCAACCGACTCCCGCTCGGCTCCTCCGTCAAAGCCAGTCGCTGGGGCGTCCACTTGGCAGAGCAGCGGGCCGGCTGTTGCCTCGAAGCTGCCCTCATAGTCTTGAGGAGCCTCAGCTGGCAGCGAGGCCCGTCCCACCGTCGGGTGGAGGCGGCGCGGCGCGCGGCTCTTCATCGTTTGCGACGCTGGGCTTTGAAATCCAACTGGGGCGGAGACGACTTCGCGAGGGCTGCGGCGGAGGCGGTGGAGGCGGCGCTTTCGTTTGATGCTTTCTCGAATTTGCTGTTCCGATTCAGACTGCCCGAGTGGTGTCGTGCCGACTGATGGCAGGTTCAGGATCTGGCGTTGGGTTCGCAGAGGGGCTTCTGAAGTGCAAAATAAATGTTAGCTGTGTTATCGAAATGACTTGATAATTATTGTACTGAAAGGGTTAGCGGCAGATCAAAGGGGAAGAAACAGTGGCGGTAGATCAAAGGGAACAGAGAGTGACGGTAGATCAAAGGAGAACAGAGAGTGGCGGTAGATCAAAGGAAACAGAGAGTGGCGGTAGATCAAAGGGAACAGAGAGTGGCGGTAGATCAAAGGGAAACAGAGAGTGGCGGTAGATCAAAGGGAACAGAGAGTGGCGTAGATCAAAGGGGAACAGAGAGTGACGGTAGATCAAAGGGGAACAGAGAGTGGCGGTAGATCAAAGGGGAACAGAGAGTGGCGGTAGATCAAGGAGAACAGAGAGTGACGGTAGATCAAAGGGAACAGAGAGTGGCGGTAGATCAAAGGGGAACAGAGAGTGGCGGTAGATCAAAGGGAACAGAGAGTGACGGTAGATCAAAGGGGAACAGAGAGTGGCGGTAGATCAAAGGAGAACAGAGAGTGGCGGTAGATCAAAGGGAAACAGAGAGTGGCGGTAGATCAAAGGGAAACAGAGAGTGGCGGTAGATCAAAGGGAAACAGAGAGTGGCGGCTTCTCCGACGCCCCTCTCCGAGCAGCTCAGCTTATAGTCGTAGTCGTCGTCAATATCCAATTCGCGTTTTTGAGCGCAAATTTTTGCCAGAGCGAACGCCAACGCAATCGGCACGGCGCCAAAAGGCTAGCCAGGGGAAATTTCTAGACAGCCAGGAGCTGTGAGTCGGGTGCAGCAGATTCGACCGGTTGGAGCTGCCGACACCGCCAAGCCAGAATGGGCCGTCCGGGCACTTGTTCGGCTCTTCGAACAGGTCGAAGCAGTCAGCACGGAGGCTGCAGCTTCCCGGAGCTACGCAGAGTCCACCATCGTCGCTGCCACCGTCATCCTTGACCTTCTTCTGGCACCAGACGTTGCCGTACCGTTCGCAGAACAGCCGCCGGCTTGTGTAGTTGAACTGTTCATCGAATCTGGCATAGCGAGACACCGTGATATTGACTGGCGGCCCCGGCGGGCTGCTCTCCACCCAGAACAGCCGGCATACCTGTAGCGCAGCTGGAATTCAGTTGGAACTGTCTTCGCTTTGCTGGTAACCCTGTGGTGCTTGTCATTGTCAACTATGCCCGGGCTCATGTCCTGCTTCTCCATGGAGACGACCACGAGTTCCTGACCGGGCGACAGCTTCGTGACTCGGATTCGCAGGTACCAGAACCGGATGCCAACGAGGGTCGCGAATCAGCTCGCCAAACGAACCACCGGAGTTGAGCAGAGTCTGTAGCCGGAACCGCCAGATGCAGCTGTGGTCAGCTTCAGGGATCCGTCAACGGATAGCGGAGTCTCGTCCGCGTGCTGGCAGCTGGGGTGGTCCGTGCTGTACAGGGTGTACACCAGCCTGTGGTGCCTCGGCGTACCGTAGATCGAAGCGGAGACGTCGGGCACGAGACTGAGCACCAGGACTGACAGCAGAGACAGCAAGCAGCAGCATCGCTTGGCTCTTCTATCCTGCGCACAATTGAAAATTTTTTTTTAATTCCTTAATTTTCATATTAAAAGTTAAATTAAATTACAAATTACTTTTGGCACCCTGGCGCAAAGCCTGTCCATCGCGCTGACTCTGAGCCTTTTTAGCTACTAGAAAGTGCAATAACTACCGCTCAAAAATGGAGTCCGACACGTTTCTTTGATAAAAAAGTACATCTGCTGTCCCTTTAAGATTTGGCAGTATCGGTACGCTTAAAAGATAAAGAACGCATTGACAAGAGTGCGGTCTGGTGAATGGAGATAAAAG
>NIVC01003603.1:0-42500 GCA_002269645.1 Macrostomum lignano
CTCCGCCTCTTGGATGGCGTCACGGGCCGCTTTCGGCTAACTGGGCTGGCAGGACGCTCAGACGGTAAGCTGGAGCATAGCTGAATTCGATTGATGGTAGGCTTCGTGTCCATGTCAAGCTGGATAGTTCATAGAATGCTTCAGCGATTGAATGACAGAATGATTTCTCTGATTGATGATTTCCAGCTCTGGCAGGCGTGGGTCTTCTATAGTGCGGGGCTGGCTTCTCATTGGTTGAGCACATTGGAGGCACACTGCTGCGGCCGGGGTCGCCGGTTGCTTGGGACCGCTCGCTCTAGTCTCCGTGCGCTCTGATTGGCTGGTTCCTCCGCCGCTTCCTGTTTCCTCACCTGTGAGCAGGGGCAGACCCGAGACCACCTCCGTCCGCCGCGGCAGATCCGTACTCCAGCCGACAGAGATCGCACTCCCACCTCACATGCACACATTCGATCAGGCACACAAATTAATTTTGGTAATATGAATAGAAGAGGGATTTGGGAGATTAGACTCCGGAGGATAAATGATGATGCGGCCAACTCCTTCGATTTCTTCCTTCAACGCCACGCGCACGCAGTTCTCATCCATGCCTCGAGACCCTCATAAACTTAACAGCCGAAAGAATTCGAAAGAGGAATTAATCATTAATTTGACTGCCACCAGTTTGATGTACTATTATAAAAGAGAAAGGGGAACCTACCACCATCTTGGCGCATTACTCAAAGAAAAGAAAAGGAGGATCAGCCACCATTTTGAGAGGTTGCTAGGGAAAACTGCCACCAATTGTACATTAACAGGGAAGAGAAGAGGGAACCCGTCACCAATTAGAGTGGATTGGGGAAAACTGCCACCATTTGCCCTTCTACCAGAGGAGAGGAAGACGAAAAACTGCCATCACTTAGAGGTGTATCATTAAAAGAAGGCGGGGAAGAAGGCTACCACTACTTGATCACCTAGAGCTCAAGGGAAGGAGAGGGAATGAAGAAAGGAAGAAACCCCAGGAAGGCCACTACCACACGCCATAAAGTTAAATCCCCATCTATCTACATCCTAATACCCGCTAGTTCCCTACTTCTATTTCATCCCTTAAATCTCATTTTCAGGATTCCGGCCGCTAGTAGCCAGCCCATCCTTGAAGAGGAGTCCGACTACGAAGCGCCCGAAGACAGCCATTCAGAGCCGGACGCCCCTCTGATTCTGGGCCGGCTGCGCCATCTGGTGACATAGGCGCCGCGGCTCCCGGGCCATGCGACCGCCGGCCGCCAGCGAACCAGCGTCCGGGGCCGGTTGGCATCCGGTACCACCGCCGTTGTCAGCCCGAGCGCACGCTCCGCCGCCGGTCGCCGCGGTGACGCCCGTGGCTGCCGCTCCACAGCCCTTGCCAACCCCTGTGGTGGAGACCGACGGCTCCTGGCATTTGGTCGTGCTGTCGACGGCCCTAATAGCCGGTCTCACAATGCACTGGCTACTGCTCTTGGAGCTATTTCTGCGGCTTCCCAACTGCTGATGCTGGTGGTTCTTAATGCTTACTTACTAATTCTGAACTATCTGTCCCCATAACTTGACTTTAATTACTTACCTGACTTTACATTGACTAAACCACTGGCCTACTCTAAACTAATTGCTGCCCCATTTGCCTGATAAACTTAATTACATTGAATGCCCCCCCTATTGCCTCATCGAAACCAATTAAAAGTTTCCCAAAATCGGACTTTCACAAAGTGTGAACAAACACACGAAATCAGACCTAAAGGTGCTAATTTCCTACGGTCCCAGACTTCCATTGTTCCCAGAAAATCTTAAACAGCGGGCAGGACCTCCTGTGGAGCAGACCCATAGAAATTTTACTAGTTTCCAAGTTAATATTTACTGATAGGGAATTAACGCATACTGTACGGGCCTAATTTTCGAGCTAAAATCTTAGATATTTAAACAACACCAACGAGCACGAGGTCACAACATAAATTCGAGTAATAGAGGGCATACGTAAATACGCGAAAAGCGGTCTCCAACGGGGCAACACGAGCAAAATTTCGACACGCGAATCGGGGGGGGGGAATTAAGCAATCACTGGCTAGCTACCGATCTGTTACTCAGCGGGGGTCGAATGGGAGACTCACACCTAGCAAGTAAACCTTTTCTGTTCGATAGTCTATGATAGCATGCGTACTGGCTAGAAAAGCACTACCCAGGAGGGAAACTGCTGCTGAATTGCCAACGACCAGAAAGAGGATTCTCACCTCTTCTAGCCCAATAACTGCTGTGAGGGTGGCCTGGCCTAGCATCTCTAATTCATTGCCCG
The DNA here is from genome assembly GCA_002269645.1 of Macrostomum lignano. NCBI lineage: Eukaryota > Metazoa > Platyhelminthes > Macrostomidae > Macrostomum > Macrostomum lignano. The sequence continues at coordinate 2,300 of NIVC01003603.1, forward strand.
TGTAGGACACGGCCTTCACACATGGGGGCTCCAGGGCCTCCACACTCTGTCCGGTAATTTTAGTAAAGTCTTTGACTGTTAGCAAAGACAGCGCACTGCCCCCATCTACCAGGAGGCGGGTGGGAACATTCTCAATTGGCAACTCTACAACAATATCTCTCCCGCGTTGTCCTCCAGCTGGTCTTGGCTGATAGAAATCGGGTACCTTCTCAAATCTAAACTTCTTGCTGGGCGGACGTGGCAGGTTAAGCTGGGCCCTAGAGAGGGAACGGGGCTGAGTTCGGGCCGGGCCATTCAGCCCTCCCACGGGTTTCCCGAACCCGGGGCTCTTCAGGCGTGGAAGGAGGAGGCATCAGAGCTTGCGCGCGCAGCTGGGCGAGCCTCTCCTGCCTCTCCCTGGTAGCCTCGTCTAACATATCTCTGCCCCACTCCTCTAAATCTTGCCTATGGCGATCAGGTGGCGCACGAAGCTGCAATTGCTGCTGCTGCACACCCGGCGCCGGCGGCGTGGGCGCCTCCTGAATTGCAAGCGGCGGGGGCTGGGGTTGGCGCCAGTTCCTACTGCTATTAGAGCCGCCCTGCCCCTGCCTCCAGTTCCTGTTGGGAGTGGCGGGCGAGGGGGCCTCATCTGCTGGGGCAGCTGGGCAACAGACTCTGCTGTCGCCTTCATAGTTTCATTGAGCTGCACCAGCTGGTTGCGCAGATCCTTTTGCGTTTGCTCTAGCGCGCCCAACCTCTCTTGCATCTCTGATAGGCCGTCACCGTCCTCCTCCGTCTCGTCAGCTTCCTGGTTCACCATCCTGACCCACTTGCGAGGGGGCCTGGGTGGCTGCTGAGGTTGCAGACGGACTTCGGTGCGGGACTCAGACCTGGGCGGGCCACTACTGTCCCATTTCCCGGCTAAGTCTGCGGCTTCTAACAGGGCTTGCTGCTGTTCTAACACCTGCTCAATTGTCTGCCAGCGACGGCTCAACAGATCTTGTCTGACCTGGCGGGGGAGCTTAGCGTGTTCCAAGTAGGTGTACACGATTTCTTGTTCTCTCTGCTCACCCTGAATCTGAGGAAACATGGCCGTTATCTGAGATCTTATCATAGCAGCAAAAGCACTATGTGATTGGCCGGGTTTCTGGCTCAGATTCTTCAGCTTATTTCTCTTAGCCAGATCAGTGTTGGCCTCGCCCAACTGCTCTCCTAATCTAGATACGAACTGCTCAAAGGGCAATTGCCCGTCCAATCCTAAGGCTAAGTTCTGAAATTCACCTGGGAGGTGCGAGATGAGCACCTGCTTCCTAGCCTGATCTCCTACAGTTCTCTCCGCGTCCAGCTTGTAGATCATTCTCTCTACCCATTGCACAAAACAGTGTTCGCCGGGAGAGAACTTTTCTACGTAGATTTTCGGCCTCTGGGCGTCTTGGCCCATGTTTAGCTGGTTAAACGCATTGGCTATAGCGGCAACTAAGTCTCCTAGCTGCGGGACTGCCTGAGGAGGATTCTGGGCTGCGTCCGGGGGAGCAGCGGCGGCTGCTGCGCCACCCTGATTGGGAGCGGGAGCTGCTACTCCTTCATCTGGTTCCTCAACTACTACTGCTTCTGGAGGCTGAGGGACCTGGTTACCAGCGGCTGCGGCCATTGCGGCTGCGGGGGCGGCAACTGCTGGGGTGTCAGCGGCCGAGGGTGGTTGACCAGGGGCGTCTGCGCACACAGCTTCTACGACCCTATCTCCACGCGCCCGTGACATGTGAATGCCGGATAGCTGGGGGAGTACCCACTACCGGGAAGGAAAAGAAAAGAAAACCGGGCAACTACAGGTAAAGACCGAAAAGTTGATCCGAAACACACAAACACACTCACACACACACAAACACAGACAAAACCCACACACTTGCGGCGTCGAAGAAAACAAATTGAAAAACGGGTGGCTCCACATAATTCCATTTAGGCAGTCCTAACGGCTTCACTCGGCAAAGCACACTGACTCAAACTGCGGCTACCACTACCAGTTGTCTATGGCACATCCTGACAGGGAAAAATTGGCTATTCAGAGAGACTTGACCTTCATTTTGCGGCCATGCTAGGGAACCCAAATGCCGACCGTAAACGGACTTACGGCACCTGTACAAATTCTCCCCTAGGGTTGCGCGCCGGACCCCATTTCCTTAAGAAAGCTACTACGAAGAAGCGTTGGCGCCTGGACCCAAAAACCCAAGTGGCGGGAGCAATCCCCATGGAGGTCCTCCCACTTTACTGCCCTTGCACAGCCGGAAAACCGTCGGAGTCCAGTGGGGCTTCCACCTCAGGACTACCAATCTTGTACACGCAGCTTCACAAAAGGCGGGAATCCAGCTCCCCTACGTCTAGCAGAATCCACAAAAACCAAGACCTCCCCTTCTGTTCAGAGCGAAGGCGCGCAGCGGGAGTCCAGACTAAACTGTCCCCGAAGTTTTCAGGTTAGGCGGATTACAAGCCTGAAACTCTCGCCCGCTTTCCTAGGATAAACAGACCTAAGTGAGTATCTTCCTGAAATGCTTGCCCCTCCGATACTCCACCTTTGCTGCAGCTCGAAATAGCATACTTGGGACCTTTATCTGATGGCGGAGAAAGTCCTACAGTTGTCAGCCTCTCCACTTTACTGTACTTGAACGCCCGGTTCTACCAGGAGACAGCGGTACCTCCATCTAGGTTATTCCAAGTTGCCAGAGACGTCAACCCGTCTTATTGACCTTGCGGGGCACTGGGGTGGCACTCTATGTACCGGGGCTTTACATTAGGGGACTGCATGCAACCCTGCGTCTAAGCGCTTAGTGGGCTGCAGTGGCCAGAGGGGAAAAGAGTTGCGCAATAGCGCCTTCCTGGGCCAGGCTGACAAGTCGGGCAGGAGCGCCGTTCTACCGGGTCGGGCTGATTGGCACACCCACCTCCCCTATCAGACTGACAGCAGGGGGGAGGAATTACTAAAGGAGGAGAATGCAGCAGGAAACATTACGAGATCACTGGGGGCCACCAGACTTCCAGTACACCATTCCAATACTCACTGAACTCCACTATCAATAGGATACTATGGGATCTACTATTTCCAGCCACTGCACCAGCCCAAATGCAACCAAAGCAGTTACTACCGGGTCTGCAATACAGTGGGGAGAGTCAGCAGACACGTTGGGATCGAATCCCAGCCATGAAGGCACCAGGGGTTACCGCAGAATTCAGGTCCGGGCTGATCGCAGGTATTCCATAGGAGGTGACACTTTTTTTAGCCCGAGATTTTTGAGTCACACTGATACCCTACAGAGATACAATCACACCGCTATTCCCATTCCTGCGAGACTTTGGTATCCCCAATGTTTCCAAGGCCATGACTACTGCTTCCCTTACTATGCATATATAGCGAGTTCCCCATAGCCCTTGATAGCTGTTCATTCTAATGGACAAACAAAACACGCTCCGGTCTCTACGCATTTCTAGGATTAACTGAGCGATCAGGGAGAGCGACTGTTACACTCCCCGAGTAAAAGAAAGAGGTAGGACAAAGGAAAGAAATGCTTCGCTTCCAGCTTCCCTGTGCTTGCGTGATGAGGCTTCCGTACCTGGCTGGCTGTCCACCTCAACACTCACACAGTTCTGCTGTAGGCTAGGCGAGAGAAAGAAAGGGAGGGGAAATAAAGCATATTACCATGAAATAGAAAGTGAGTCCGGAAAATTCACTTTCGCAGTTCTTCACACACTCCGTTACCAGGTAGCTATTCTGATTGTAATCAAATCCGCTCGTCTACCACTTCACACTTTCTAGCGCTGAAACTGATCGGCTAAATTAATTTTAAATTGAATCAGGGGCTTTTGGCGAATGAATGAATTTGGAAATTTCGAATGAATTGAACGAATTCGCAGCCCGAAAAATTTGAAAAGTTACATTAATATTTTTGGATTTTGTTGCCTCACGCCATGGGAGAAGAGAATGACGATTGGCGATTTTTACGATTGGTAGATTTAGACATGGCACTCTTTGCGCTTCGGCCACCATTCTGAGGGATGCCACAGGTGCGCTTGTCACATCTAAACCACCAGTCCGAAACTCAGCGCTGTTTGCACCAGATCCCACCGCTGCCACCATTTTGATGTAACCGCCCTTGTCGCCTGTCCGCTCCGTAGAGAGACGAACGCATGACTAGAGGGGGCAATGACCGTAGGCTGCCTATGACCGGGCAATGACCTGACGGACCTCCAGCACCAGACTGTCCCGCCCACATGATTAGTAGCTTTGGTAGCGCTTCGTGACCAGAGGGCCAAGGACCCACATGGACCCCACCTGTAGCCAAGGTGCAATAGTTGGTCACTCGGTCATGGTATGACCGAGTGGCTGCCACCACTCTATGTGACCTGGCGCACCTGGATCTTTCTACCAGACCTCTCGAGGCTAGAGCCCCGCCTGGATTGGTTACCAGGGGATTTAGGCTAACAGGGGAGACGCATGCAGCCGAGTACAGGGACTCTGCTTGGGGCATGATCGGGAACTCTGGGCTCAATCCTGGAGGATTTCTCAGCAGGGGATCCTTTGTGGCTGTGAGCGAGGCTGACTTGCGACTTTGATTACTAAGAGTAGTATGAGGCGAACATGTACTGTCTACAGTTTAGATTGCTCAGGGCGAAGGGACGCGTCAGCATGGGGTTGCAACCTTCCTACTGCCATTCTGTGCCAAGACTCGCTAATCCCTCTACTGCACGCACACGCGGCCCCGCAGCACGCACTCACAGGCGGGCTTTGCACGGGGAGAGGCCATTAGCTTACCCAAACTTCCTTATGCTTTGCCACCCCGGGAGAAAGGCTTAGCAAGCCATGAGTGAAATGATGGTGAAAGATTGAATAATGATGAAGTTAGTTAATAGTTAATAATTAGGCCCTTAGGCAAATAAGCAGGCAATTAGGCGGCTTCACTATTGAGTAAAATACAGCAAAAGATACGGTATCACAATTGGCTCAGCTCTCTAATCAGACAATGGAAAATAGGCAAACCCCGGATAAGCAAAGGCAATTAGAGCACAAATTAGTAACAGGAACTTACCGGCAGCTGCACAGAGAGAGAGAGAGGCGGAGTGACCGGTGGCGGCTGTAGGCTGCAGTCAGGCAGACGGTGAAGCGGCGATGCGCTGGAGCGACGAGGCGCTGATGTGATCAGGCGATGCTGATGATGCTGGGCGGTGTCAGACCGCTGGCCGATAGGCGAGCTCACTTGGGGAGCTAAGGATAACTTGGCGGTAACAGACCGCGGACCGGCAGGGATCGTCTTATAGACGAATGGGTCAGAACTCAATCTGACGCAAGTCCAAAGAAGGACGAGGAGAGGAAAAGTGATAAACTCAGTTGCGTATTCTCATGCCGAAATCGCTTCCTTTTATAGACCTCACAGCCGCCTCCTCAAGGTCGTTACCATGGCTCCCTCTCTCTGATTGGCTGCCGGCAGAATGACGTCAGAATGAGTCATGATGAGAAGCATGAGACCGGCATAGCAACATGAGAAATCGGGAAATTGCGCAATCCGGAGGTGGGGTGGGGGATAATTGGCGCAGCGGGTGGTCGCGAAAGTGTTGCGCAAGCAAACATTGAGAACAATAGGGCTGGGGTCGAGAACAAAGGAATTGGAAATCGGGGATAATTGGGGAAAACTGAGAACAATGGAAAAGTAAACATTGGAGAAAAGGTGATAATTAGGTGCGAAAACGAGAACAAAAGAAAGAGAAAATCGGAGAAAATGTGATAATTGGTGGGGTCGAGAGAACAAAAGAAGCAAAAACGAGAACAATAGAAGCGGAGGTGGGGTGGGTGTCACATGAGAAATTTGGGAAGGAGAACAATAGCGTGAGAAAAGGTTACGCAAGAGAGGGGGATGAGTCATCGATGAGTCACCGAGGGGGAGAAGGGGTCACACGACTTGCGTCACCGTTTGGGAGTTTGAGAGGGGATGGGGAGACGGTGAGCACACAAAGTACTGTAAGTAGACACAGGGAAAGAGGGGACAGCGCAGGAAAAGAGTGCAGAGGGAGACAAAAAAAAGGAGGAGGTAGAGAAAGTACAGGAAGAATAGGGCGGGAACAGAAGAGATAGGGTAGAGGGGGAGGTACAGAAAGGGGTAGGGGCTCCGGAAAGGCAGGTGTGGCGGCAGGAGAGACGGGACCAAGGCAGCAGGAGGGGTGCAGCAGAGCGGAAGTCTCCAGGCCCGGTCGGAGACCTGGCCGAGTCTCGACAGCTCTGTGCAGAGGGTGCACGGGATAGGAGGTTCTTTCGAAAAAGTTCCCATGCCCTATCCCGCGACCAGAGCGTGGTTACATCATATCGTAGATTAAGGCAGACCCATCTTCTATCGTAGATTAAGGCAGACCCATCTTCTATCGTAGATTAAGACAGACCCATCTTCTATCGTAGGTTAAGACAGACCCATCTTCTATCGTAGATTAAAACAGACCCATCTTCTTCTACCGTAGATTAAGACAGACCCATCTTCTTCTACCGTAGATAAGACAGACCCATCTTCTTCTACCATAGATTAAGACAGACCCATCTTCTTCTACCGTAGATTAAGACAGACCCATCTTCTATCGTAGGTTAAGGCAGACCCATCTTCTATCGTAGGTTAAGACAGACCCATCTTCTATCGTAGATTAAGGCAGACCCATCTTCTATCGTAGATTAAGGCAGACCCATCTTCTATCGTAGGTTAAGACAGACCCATCTTCTATCGTAGATAAAGACAGACCCATCTTCTATCGTAGGTTAAGACAGACCCATCTTCTATGGTAGATTAAGACATACCCATCTTCTATCGTAGGTTAAGACAGACCCATCTTCTATCGTAGATTAAGACAGACCCATCTTCTACCGTAGATTAAGACAGACCCATCTTCTTCTACCGTAGATTAAGACAGACCCATCTTCTACCGTAGATTAAGACAACCCATCTTCTTCTACCGTAGATTAAGACAGACCATCTTCTTCTACCGTAGATTAAGACAGACCCATCTTCTATCGTAGGTTAAGACAGACCCATCTTCTATCGTAGATTAAGACAGACCCATCTTCTATCGTAGGTTAAGACAGACCCATCTTCTATGGTAGATTAAGACATACCCATCTTCTATCGTAGGTTAAGACAGACCCATCTTCTATCGTAGATTAAGAGAGACCCATCTTCTACCGTAGATTAAGACAGACCCATCTTCTTCTACCGTAGATTAAGACAGACCCATCTTCTACCGTAGATTAAGACAGACCCATCTTTTTCTACCGTAGATTAAGACAGACCCATCTTCTTCTACCGTAGATTAAGACAGACCCATCTTCTATTGTAGATTAAGACAGACCCATCTTCTTCTACCGTAGATTAAGACAGACCCATCTTCTACCGTAGATTAAGACAGACCCATCTTTTTCTACCGTAGATTAAGACAGACCCATCTTCTTCTACCGTAGATTAAGACAGACCCATCTTCTTCTACCGTAGATTAAGACAGACCCATCTTTTTCTACCGTAGATTAAGGCAGACGCATCTTTTTCTACCGTAGATTAAGACAGACCCATCTTCTTCTACCGTAGATTAAGACAGACCCATCTTCTTCTACCGTAGATTAAGACAGACCCATCTTCTATCGTAGGTTAAGACAGACCCATCTTCTATCGTAGGTTAAGGCAGACCCATCTTCTATCGTAGGTTAAGACAGACCCATCTTCTATCGTAGATTAAGGCAGACCCATCTTCTATCGTAGGTTAAGGCAGACCCATCTTCTATCGTAGGTTAAGGCAGACCCATCTTCTATCGTAGGTTAAGGCAGACCCATCTTCTTCTACCGTAGATTAAGACAGACCCATCTTCTTCTACCGTAGATTAAGACAGACCCATCTTCTTCTACCGTAGATTAAGACAGACCCATCTTCTTCTACCGTAGATTAAGACAGACCCATCTTCTTCTACCGTAGATTAAGACAGACCCATCTTTTCTACCGTAGATTAAGACAGACCATCTTTTCTACCGTAGATTAAGACAGACCCATCTTCTTCTACCGTAGATTAAGACAGACCCATCTTCTTCTACCGTAGATTAAGACAGACCCATCTTCTATCGTAGGTTAAGACAGACCCATCTTCTATCGTAGATTAAGACAGACCCATCTTCTATCGTAGGTTAAGACAGACCCATCTTCTATCGTAGATTAAGACAGACCCATCTTCTATCGTAGGTTAAGACAGACCCATCTTCTATCGTAGATTAAGACAGACCCATCTTCTACCGTAGATTAAGACAGACCCATCTTCTTCTACCGTAGATTAAGACAGACCCATCTTCTACCGTAGATTAAGACAGACCCATCTTTTTCTACCGTAGATTAAGACAGACCCATCTTCTTCTACCGTAGATTAAGACAGACCCATCTTCTATCGTAGATTAAGACAGACCCATCTTCTTCTACCGTAGATTAAGACAGACCCATCTTCTACCGTAGATTAAGACAGACCCATCTTTTTCTACCGTAGATTAAGACAGACCCATCTTCTTCTACCGTAGATTAAGACAGACCCATCTTCTTCTACCGTAGATTAAGACAGACCCATCTTCTATCGTAGGTTAAGACAGACCCATCTTCTATCGTAGATTAAGACAGACCCATCTTCTATCGTAGGTTAAGACAGACCCATCTTCTATGGTAGATTAAGACAGACCCATCTTCTATCGTAGTTAAGACAGACCCATCTTCTATCGTAGATTAAGACAGACCCATCTTCTACCGTAGATTAAGACAGACCCATCTTCTTCTACCGTAGATTAAGACAGACCCATCTTCTACCGTAGATTAAGACAGACCCATCTTTTTCTACCGTAGATTAAGACAGACCCATCTTCTTCTACCGTAGATTAAGACAGACCCATCTTCTATTGTAGATTAAGACAGACCCATCTTCTTCTACCGTAGATTAAGACAGACCCATCTTCTACCGTAGATTAAGACAGACCCATCTTTTCTACCGTAGATTAAGACAGACCCATCTTCTTCTACCGTAGATTAAGACAGACCCATCTTCTTCTACCGTAGATTAAGACAGACCCATCTTCTATCGTAGGTTAAGACAGACCCATCTTCTATCGTAGATTAAGACAGACCCATCTTCTATCGTAGGTTAAGACAGACCCATCTTCTATGGTAGATTAAGACATACCCATCTTCTATCGTAGGTTAAGACAGACCCATCTTCTATCGTAGATTAAGACAGACCCATCTTCTTCTACCGTAGATTAAGACAGACCCATCTTCTTCTACCGTAGATTAAGACAGACCCATCTTCTTCTACCGTAGATTAAGGGAGACGCATCTTCTTCTACCGTAGATTAAGACAGACCCATCTTCTTCTACCGTAGATTAAGACAGACCCATCTTCTTCTACCGTAGATTAAGACAGACCCATCTTTTCTACCGTAGATTAAGACAGACCCATCTTTTCTACCGTAGATTAAGACAGACCCATCTTCTTCTACCGTAGATTAAGACAGACCCATCTTCTTCTACCGTAGATTAAGACAGACCCATCTTCTATCGTAGTTAAGACAGACCCATCTTCTATCGTAGATTAAGACAGACCCATCTTTTCTACCGTAGATTAAGACAGACCCATCTTCTTCTACCGTAGATTAAGACAGACCCATCTTCTTCTACCGTAGATTAAGACAGACCCATCTTCTTCTACCGTAGATTAAGACAGACCCATCTTCTATCGTAGTTAAGACAGACCCATCTTCTATCGTAGATTAAGACAGACCCATCTTCTACCGTAGATTAAGACAGACCCATCTTCTACCGTAGATTAAGACAGACCCATCTTTTCTACCGTAGATTAAGACAGACCCATCTTCTTCTACCGTAGATTAAGACAGACCCATCTTCTTCTACCGTAGATTAAGACAGACCCATCTTCTTCTACCGTAGATTAAGACAGACCCATCTTCTTCTACCGTAGATTAAGACAGACCCATCTTCTTCGTAGTTAAGACAGACCCATCTTCTATCGTAGATTAAGACAGACCCATCTTCTATCGTAGTTAAGACAGACCCATCTTCTATCGTAGATTAAGACAGACCCATCTTTTCTACCGTAGATTAAGACAGACCCATCTTCTTCTACCGTAGATTAAGACAGACCCATCTTCTTCTACCGTAGATTAAGACAGACCCATCTTCTTCTACCGTAGATTAAGACAGACCCATCTTCTTCTACCGTAGATTAAGACAGACCCATCTTCTTCTACCGTAGATTAAGACAGACCCATCTTCTTCTACCGTAGATTAAGACAGACCCATCTTCTTCTACCGTAGATTAAGACAGACCCATCTTTTCTACCGTAGATTAAGACAGACCCATCTTCTTCTACCGTAGATTAAGACAGACCCATCTTCTACCGTAGATTAAGACAGACCCATCTTTTCTACCGTAGATTAAGACAGACCCATCTTCTTCTACCGTAGATTAAGACAGACCCATCTTCTTCTACCGTAGATTAAGACAGACCCATCTTCTTCTACCGTAGATTAAGACAGACCCATCTTCTTCTACCGTAGATTAAGACAGACCCATCTTTTCTACCGTAGATTAAGACAGACCCATCTTTTCTACCGTAGATTAAGACAGACCCATCTTCTTCTACCGTAGATTAAGACAGACCCATCTTCTTCTACCGTAGATTAAGACAGACCCATCTTCTATCGTAGTTAAGACAGACCCATCTTCTATCGTAGATTAAGACAGACCCATCTTCTATCGTAGATTAAGACAGACCCATCTTCTATCGTAGATTAAGACAGACCCATCTTCTATCGTAGTTAAGACAGACCCATCTTCTATCGTAGTTAAGACAGACCCATCTTCTATCGTAGTTAAGACAGACCCATCTTCTTCTACCGTAGATTAAGACAGACCCATCTTCTTCTACCGTAGATTAAGACAGACCCATCTTTTCTACCGTAGATTAAGACAGACCATCTTCTTCTACCGTAGATTAAGACAGACCCATCTTCTTCTACCGTAGATTAAGACAGACCCATCTTCTTCTACCGTAGATTAAGACAGACCCATCTTTTCTACCGTAGATTAAGACAGACCCATCTTTTCTACCGTAGATTAAGACAGACCCATCTTTTTCTACCGTAGATTAAGACAGACCCATCTTCTTCTACCGTAGATTAAGACAGACCCATCTTCTATCGTAGATTAAGACAGACCCATCTTCTATCGTAGATTAAGACAGACCCATCTTCTATCGTAGATTAAGACAGACCCATCTTCTATCGTAGATTAAGACAGACCCATCTTCTATCGTAGATTAAGACAGACCCATCTTCTATCGTAGATTAAGACAGACCCATCTTCTACCGTAGATTAAGACAGACCCATCTTCTTCTACCGTAGATTAAGACAGACCCATCTTCTACCGTAGATTAAGACAGACCCATCTTTTTCTACCGTAGATTAAGACAGACCCATCTTCTTCTACCGTAGATTAAGACAGACCCATCTTCTATCGTAGATTAAGACAGACCCATCTTCTTCTACCGTAGATTAAGACAGACCCATCTTCTACCGTAGATTAAGACAGACCCATCTTTTCTACCGTAGATTAAGACAGACCCATCTTCTTCTACCGTAGATTAAGACAGACCCATCTTCTTCTACCGTAGATTAAGACAGACCCATCTTTTCTACCGTAGATTAAGACAGACCATCTTTTCTACCGTAGATTAAGACAGACCCATCTTCTTCTACCGTAGATTAAGACAGACCCATCTTCTTCTACCGTAGATTAAGACAGACCCATCTTCTATCGTAGTTAAGACAGACCCATCTTCTATCGTAGATTAAGACAGACCCATCTTCTATCGTAGATTAAGACAGACCCATCTTCTATCGTAGATTAAGACAGACCCATCTTCTATCGTAGTTAAGACAGACCCATCTTCTATCGTAGATTAAGACAGACCCATCTTCTATCGTAGATTAAGACAGACCCATCTTCTTCTACCGTAGATTAAGACAGACCCATCTTCTTCTACCGTAGATTAAGACAGACCCATCTTCTTCTACCGTAGATTAAGACAGACCCATCTTCTTCTACCGTAGATTAAGACAGACCCATCTTCTTCTACCGTAGATTAAGACAGACCCATCTTTTCTACCGTAGATTAAGACAGACCCATCTTTTCTACCGTAGATTAAGACAGACCCATCTTCTTCTACCGTAGATTAAGACAGACCCATCTTCTTCTACCGTAGATTAAGACAGACCCATCTTCTATCGTAGATTAAGACAGACCCATCTTCTATCGTAGATTAAGACAGACCCATCTTCTATCGTAGATTAAGACAGACCCATCTTCTATCGTAGATTAAGACAGACCCATCTTCTATCGTAGATTAAGACAGACCCATCTTCTACGTAGATTAAGACAGACCCATCTTCTACCGTAGATTAAGACAGACCCATCTTCTTCTACCGTAGATTAAGACAGACCCATCTTCTACCGTAGATTAAGACAGACCCATCTTTTCTACCGTAGATTAAGACAGACCCATCTTCTTCTACCGTAGATTAAGACAGACCCATCTTCTACCGTAGATTAAGACAGACCCATCTTTTTCTACCGTAGATTAAGACAGACCCATCTTCTTCTACCGTAGATTAAGACAGACCCATCTTCTTCTACCGTAGATTAAGACAGACCCATCTTCTTCTACCGTAGATTAAGACAGACCCATCTTCTTCTACCGTAGATTAAGACAGACCCATCTTTTCTACCGTAGATTAAGACAGACCCATCTTCTTCTACCGTAGATTAAGACAGACCCATCTTCTTCTACCGTAGATTAAGACAGACCCATCTTCTACGTAGATTAAGACAGACCCATCTTCTACCGTAGATTAAGACAGACCCATCTTCTTCGTAGATTAAGACAGACCCATCTTCTATCGTAGATTAAGACAGACCCATCTTCTATCGTAGATTAAGACAGACCCATCTTCTATCGTAGATTAAGACAGACCCATCTTTTCTACCGTAGATTAAGACAGACCCATCTTCTTCTACCGTAGATTAAGACAGACCCATCTTCTTCTACCGTAGATTAAGACAGACCCATCTTCTTCTACCGTAGATTAAGACAGACCCATCTTCTTCTACCGTAGATTAAGACAGACCCATCTTCTTCTACCGTAGATTAAGACAGACCCATCTTTTCTACCGTAGATTAAGACAGACCCATCTTCTACCGTAGATTAAGACAGACCCATCTTCTTCTACCGTAGATTAAGACAGACCCATCTTCTATCGTAGGTTAAGACAGACCCATCTTCTATCGTAGATTAAGACAGACCCATCTTCTATCGTAGATTAAGACAGACCCATCTTCTTCTACCGTAGATTAAGACAGACCCATCTTCTTCTACCGTAGATTAAGACAGACCCATCTTCTTCTACCGTAGATTAAGACAGACCCATCTTCTTCGTAGATTAAGACAGACCCATCTTCTATCGTAGATTAAGACAGACCCATCTTCTATCGTAGATTAAGACAGACCCATCTTCTACCGTAGATTAAGACAGACCCATCTTCTACCGTAGATTAAGACAGACCCATCTTTTTCTACCGTAGATTAAGACAGACCCATCTTCTTCTACCGTAGATTAAGACAGACCCATCTTCTTCTACCGTAGATTAAGACAGACCCATCTTCTTCTACCGTAGATTAAGACAGACCCATCTTCTTCTACCGTAGATTAAGACAGACCCATCTTCTTCGTAGATTAAGACAGACCCATCTTCTATCGTAGATTAAGACAGACCCATCTTCTATCGTAGATTAAGACAGACCCATCTTCTATCGTAGATTAAGACAGACCCATCTTCTTCTACCGTAGATTAAGACAGACCCATCTTCTTCTACCGTAGATTAAGACAGACCCATCTTCTTCTACCGTAGATTAAGACAGACCCATCTTCTTCTACCGTAGATTAAGACAGACCCATCTTCTTCTACCGTAGATTAAGACAGACCCATCTTCTTCTACCGTAGATTAAGACAGACCCATCTTCTTCTACCGTAGATTAAGACAGACCCATCTTCTTCTACCGTAGATTAAGACAGACCCATCTTCTTCTACCGTAGATTAAGACAGACCCATCTTCTACCGTAGATTAAGACAGACCCATCTTCTACCGTAGATTAAGACAGACCCATCTTTTTCTACCGTAGATTAAGACAGACCCATCTTCTTCTACCGTAGATTAAGACAGACCCATCTTCTTCTACCGTAGATTAAGACAGACCCATCTTCTTCTACCGTAGATTAAGACAGACCCATCTTCTTCTACCGTAGATTAAGACAGACCCATCTTTTCTACCGTAGATTAAGACAGACCCATCTTCTTCTACCGTAGATTAAGACAGACCCATCTTCTACCGTAGATTAAGACAGACCCATCTTCTATCGTAGATTAAGACAGACCCATCTTCTATCGTAGATTAAGACAGACCCATCTTCTATCGTAGATTAAGACAGACCCATCTTCTATCGTAGATTAAGACAGACCCATCTTCTATCGTAGATTAAGACAGACCCATCTTCTATCGTAGATTAAGACAGACCCATCTTCTATCGTAGATTAAGACAGACCCATCTTCTTCTACCGTAGATTAAGACAGACCCATCTTCTTCTACCGTAGATTAAGACAGACCCATCTTCTTCTACCGTAGATTAAGACAGACCCATCTTCTTCTACCGTAGATTAAGACAGACCCATCTTCTTCTACCGTAGATTAAGACAGACCCATCTTCTTCTACCGTAGATTAAGACAGACCCATCTTTTCTACCGTAGATTAAGACAGACCCATCTTTTCTACCGTAGATTAAGACAGACCCATCTTCTTCTACCGTAGATTAAGACAGACCCATCTTCTTCTACCGTAGATTAAGACAGACCCATCTTCTATCGTAGGTTAAGACAGACCCATCTTCTATCGTAGATTAAGACAGACCCATCTTCTATCGTAGATTAAGACAGACCCATCTTCTATCGTAGATTAAGACAGACCCATCTTCTATCGTAGGTTAAGACAGACCCATCTTCTATCGTAGATTAAGACAGACCCATCTTCTACCGTAGATTAAGACAGACCCATCTTCTACCGTAGATTAAGACAGACCCATCTTCTACCGTAGATTAAGACAGACCCATCTTCTACCGTAGATTAAGACAGACCCATCTTCTTCTACCGTAGATTAAGACAGACCCATCTTCTTCTACCGTAGATTAAGACAGACCCATCTTCTACCGTAGATTAAGACAGACCCATCTTCTACCGTAGATTAAGACAGACCCATCTTCTACCGTAGATTAAGACAGACCCATCTTCTTCTACCGTAGATTAAGACAGACCCATCTTCTTCTACCGTAGATTAAGACAGACCCATCTTTTCTACCGTAGATTAAGACAGACCCATCTTTTCTACCGTAGATTAAGACAGACCCATCTTCTTCTACCGTAGATTAAGACAGACCCATCTTCTTCTACCGTAGATTAAGACAGACCCATCTTCTATCGTAGATTAAGACAGACCCATCTTCTATCGTAGATTAAGACAGACCCATCTTCTATCGTAGATTAAGACAGACCCATCTTCTATCGTAGATTAAGACAGACCCATCTTCTATCGTAGATTAAGACAGACCCATCTTCTATCGTAGATTAAGACAGACCCATCTTCTATCGTAGATTAAGACAGACCCATCTTCTACCGTAGATTAAGACAGACCCATCTTCTTCTACCGTAGATTAAGACAGACCCATCTTCTTCTACCGTAGATTAAGACAGACCCATCTTCTTCTACCGTAGATTAAGACAGACCCATCTTCTTCTACCGTAGATTAAGACAGACCCATCTTTTCTACCGTAGATTAAGACAGACCCATCTTTTCTACCGTAGATTAAGACAGACCCATCTTTTTCTACCGTAGATTAAGACAGACCCATCTTCTTCTACCGTAGATTAAGACAGACCCATCTTCTATCGTAGATTAAGACAGACCCATCTTCTATCGTAGATTAAGACAGACCCATCTTCTATCGTAGATTAAGACAGACCCATCTTCTATCGTAGATTAAGACAGACCCATCTTCTATCGTAGATTAAGACAGACCCATCTTCTATCGTAGATTAAGACAGACCCATCTTCTACCGTAGATTAAGACAGACCCATCTTCTACCGTAGATTAAGACAGACCCATCTTCTACCGTAGATTAAGACAGACCCATCTTCTACCGTAGATTAAGACAGACCCATCTTCTACCGTAGATTAAGACAGACCCATCTTCTACCGTAGATTAAGACAGACCCATCTTTTCTACCGTAGATTAAGACAGACCCATCTTCTTCTACCGTAGATTAAGACAGACCCATCTTCTTCTACCGTAGATTAAGACAGACCCATCTTCTTCTACCGTAGATTAAGACAGACCCATCTTCTTCTACCGTAGATTAAGACAGACCCATCTTTTCTACCGTAGATTAAGACAGACCCATCTTCTTCTACCGTAGATTAAGACAGACCCATCTTCTTCTACCGTAGATTAAGACAGACCCATCTTCTTCTACCGTAGATTAAGACAGACCCATCTTCTATCGTAGATTAAGACAGACCCATCTTCTATCGTAGATTAAGACAGACCCATCTTCTATCGTAGATTAAGACAGACCCATCTTCTATCGTAGATTAAGACAGACCCATCTTCTATCGTAGATTAAGACAGACCCATCTTCTATCGTAGATTAAGACAGACCCATCTTCTATCGTAGATTAAGACAGACCCATCTTCTTCTACCGTAGATTAAGACAGACCCATCTTCTTCTACCGTAGATTAAGACAGACCCATCTTCTTCTACCGTAGATTAAGACAGACCCATCTTCTTCTACCGTAGATTAAGACAGACCCATCTTCTTCTACCGTAGATTAAGACAGACCCATCTTCTTCTACCGTAGATTAAGACAGACCCATCTTTTCTACCGTAGATTAAGACAGACCCATCTTCTTCTACCGTAGATTAAGACAGACCCATCTTCTTCTACCGTAGATTAAGACAGACCCATCTTCTTCGTAGATTAAGACAGACCCATCTTCTATCGTAGATTAAGACAGACCCATCTTCTATCGTAGATTAAGACAGACCCATCTTCTATCGTAGATTAAGACAGACCCATCTTCTATCGTAGATTAAGACAGACCCATCTTCTATCGTAGATTAAGACAGACCCATCTTCTACCGTAGATTAAGACAGACCCATCTTCTACCGTAGATTAAGACAGACCCATCTTCTACCGTAGATTAAGACAGACCCATCTTCTACCGTAGATTAAGACAGACCCATCTTCTTCTACCGTAGATTAAGACAGACCCATCTTCTTCTACCGTAGATTAAGACAGACCCATCTTCTTCTACCGTAGATTAAGACAGACCCATCTTCTACCGTAGATTAAGACAGACCCATCTTCTACCGTAGATTAAGACAGACCCATCTTCTACCGTAGATTAAGACAGACCCATCTTCTTCTACCGTAGATTAAGACAGACCCATCTTCTTCTACCGTAGATTAAGACAGACCCATCTTTTCTACCGTAGATTAAGACAGACCCATCTTCTTCTACCGTAGATTAAGACAGACCCATCTTCTTCTACCGTAGATTAAGACAGACCCATCTTCTACGTAGATTAAGACAGACCCATCTTCTATCGTAGATTAAGACAGACCCATCTTCTATCGTAGATTAAGACAGACCCATCTTCTATCGTAGATTAAGACAGACCCATCTTCTATCGTAGATTAAGACAGACCCATCTTCTATCGTAGATTAAGACAGACCCATCTTCTATCGTAGATTAAGACAGACCCATCTTCTTCTACGTAGATTAAGACAGACCCATCTTCTTCTACCGTAGATTAAGACAGACCCATCTTCTTCTACCGTAGATTAAGACAGACCCATCTTCTTCTACCGTAGATTAAGACAGACCCATCTTCTTCTACCGTAGATTAAGACAGACCCATCTTCTTCTACCGTAGATTAAGACAGACCCATCTTTTCTACCGTAGATTAAGACAGACCCATCTTCTACCGTAGATTAAGACAGACCCATCTTCTTCTACCGTAGATTAAGACAGACCCATCTTCTTCGTAGATTAAGACAGACCCATCTTCTATCGTAGATTAAGACAGACCCATCTTCTATCGTAGATTAAGACAGACCCATCTTCTATCGTAGATTAAGACAGACCCATCTTCTATCGTAGATTAAGACAGACCCATCTTCTATCGTAGATTAAGACAGACCCATCTTCTACGTAGATTAAGACAGACCCATCTTCTACCGTAGATTAAGACAGACCCATCTTCTACCGTAGATTAAGACAGACCCATCTTCTACCGTAGATTAAGACAGACCCATCTTCTTCTACCGTAGATTAAGACAGACCCATCTTCTTCTACCGTAGATTAAGACAGACCCATCTTCTACCGTAGATTAAGACAGACCCATCTTCTACCGTAGATTAAGACAGACCCATCTTCTACCGTAGATTAAGACAGACCCATCTTCTTCTACCGTAGATTAAGACAGACCCATCTTCTTCTACCGTAGATTAAGACAGACCCATCTTCTTCGTAGATTAAGACAGACCCATCTTCTATCGTAGATTAAGACAGACCCATCTTCTATCGTAGATTAAGACAGACCCATCTTCTATCGTAGATTAAGACAGACCCATCTTCTATCGTAGATTAAGACAGACCCATCTTCTACGTAGATTAAGACAGACCCATCTTCTACCGTAGATTAAGACAGACCCATCTTCTACCGTAGATTAAGACAGACCCATCTTCTTCTACCGTAGATTAAGACAGACCCATCTTCTTCGTAGATTAAGACAGACCCATCTTCTTCTACCGTAGATTAAGACAGACCCATCTTCTACCGTAGATTAAGACAGACCCATCTTCTACCGTAGATTAAGACAGACCCATCTTCTTCTACCGTAGATTAAGACAGACCCATCTTCTTCTACCGTAGATTAAGACAGACCCATCTTCTTCGTAGATTAAGACAGACCCATCTTCTATCGTAGATTAAGACAGACCCATCTTCTATCGTAGATTAAGACAGACCCATCTTCTATCGTAGATTAAGACAGACCCATCTTCTATCGTAGATTAAGACAGACCCATCTTCTATCGTAGATTAAGACAGACCCATCTTCTACCGTAGATTAAGACAGACCCATCTTCTTCTACCGTAGATTAAGACAGACCCATCTTCTTCTACCGTAGATTAAGACAGACCCATCTTCTTCTACCGTAGATTAAGACAGACCCATCTTCTTCTACCGTAGATTAAGACAGACCCATCTTCTTCTACCGTAGATTAAGACAGACCCATCTTCTTCTACCGTAGATTAAGACAGACCCATCTTCTTCGTAGATTAAGACAGACCCATCTTCTTCTACCGTAGATTAAGACAGACCCATCTTCTTCTACCGTAGATTAAGACAGACCCATCTTCTACCGTAGATTAAGACAGACCCATCTTCTACGTAGATTAAGACAGACCCATCTTCTATCGTAGATTAAGACAGACCCATCTTCTATCGTAGATTAAGACAGACCCATCTTCTATCGTAGATTAAGACAGACCCATCTTCTATCGTAGATTAAGACAGACCCATCTTCTTCTACCGTAGATTAAGACAGACCCATCTTCTTCTACCGTAGATTAAGACAGACCCATCTTCTTCTACCGTAGATTAAGACAGACCCATCTTCTTCTACCGTAGATTAAGACAGACCCATCTTCTATCGTAGATTAAGACAGACCCATCTTCTATCGTAGATTAAGACAGACCCATCTTCTATCGTAGATTAAGACAGACCCATCTTCTATCGTAGATTAAGACAGACCCATCTTCTATCGTAGATTAAGACAGACCCATCTTCTATCGTAGATTAAGACAGACCCATCTTCTACGTAGATTAAGACAGACCCATCTTCTACCGTAGATTAAGACAGACCCATCTTCTTCTACCGTAGATTAAGACAGACCCATCTTCTTCTACCGTAGATTAAGACAGACCCATCTTCTTCTACCGTAGATTAAGACAGACCCATCTTCTACCGTAGATTAAGACAGACCCATCTTCTACCGTAGATTAAGACAGACCCATCTTCTACCGTAGATTAAGACAGACCCATCTTCTTCTACCGTAGATTAAGACAGACCCATCTTCTATCGTAGATTAAGACAGACCCATCTTCTATCGTAGATTAAGACAGACCCATCTTCTATCGTAGATTAAGACAGACCCATCTTCTATCGTAGATTAAGACAGACCCATCTTCTATCGTAGATTAAGACAGACCCATCTTCTATCGTAGATTAAGACAGACCCATCTTCTACCGTAGATTAAGACAGACCCATCTTCTTCTACCGTAGATTAAGACAGACCCATCTTCTACCGTAGATTAAGACAGACCCATCTTCTACCGTAGATTAAGACAGACCCATCTTCTTCTACCGTAGATTAAGACAGACCCATCTTCTTCGTAGATTAAGACAGACCCATCTTCTTCTACGTAGATTAAGACAGACCCATCTTCTACCGTAGATTAAGACAGACCCATCTTCTACCGTAGATTAAGACAGACCCATCTTTTTCTACCGTAGATTAAGACAGACCCATCTTCTTCTACCGTAGATTAAGACAGACCCATCTTCTACCGTAGATTAAGACAGACCCATCTTTTCTACCGTAGATTAAGACAGACCCATCTTCTTCTACCGTAGATTAAGACAGACCCATCTTCTTCTACCGTAGATTAAGACAGACCCATCTTCTATCGTAGATTAAGACAGACCCATCTTCTATCGTAGATTAAGACAGACCCATCTTCTATCGTAGATTAAGACAGACCCATCTTCTATCGTAGATTAAGACAGACCCATCTTCTATCGTAGATTAAGACAGACCCATCTTCTATCGTAGATTAAGACAGACCCATCTTCTATCGTAGATTAAGACAGACCCATCTTCTTCTACCGTAGATTAAGACAGACCCATCTTCTTCTACCGTAGATTAAGACAGACCCATCTTCTTCTACCGTAGATTAAGACAGACCCATCTTCTTCTACCGTAGATTAAGACAGACCCATCTTCTTCTAC
This sequence comes from Macrostomum lignano, assembly GCA_002269645.1. Lineage (NCBI taxonomy): Eukaryota > Metazoa > Platyhelminthes > Macrostomidae > Macrostomum > Macrostomum lignano. Next base: position 23,604 of record NIVC01003603.1, read on the forward strand.
CGTAGATTAAGACAGACCCATCTTCTTCTACCGTAGATTAAGACAGACCCATCTTCTACCGTAGATTAAGACAGACCCATCTTTTCTACCGTAGATTAAGACAGACCCATCTTCTACCGTAGATTAAGACAGACCCATCTTCTTCTACCGTAGATTAAGACAGACCCATCTTCTTCGTAGATTAAGACAGACCCATCTTCTATCGTAGATTAAGACAGACCCATCTTCTATCGTAGATTAAGACAGACCCATCTTCTATCGTAGATTAAGACAGACCCATCTTCTATCGTAGATTAAGACAGACCCATCTTCTATCGTAGGTTAAGACAGACCCATCTTCTATCGTAGATTAAGACAGACCCATCTTCTTCTACCGTAGATTAAGACAGACCCATCTTCTACCGTAGATTAAGACAGACCCATCTTCTACCGTAGATTAAGACAGACCCATCTTCTTCTACCGTAGATTAAGACAGACCCATCTTCTACCGTAGATTAAGACAGACCCATCTTCTACCGTAGATTAAGACAGACCCATCTTCTTCTACCGTAGATTAAGACAGACCCATCTTCTACCGTAGATTAAGACAGACCCATCTTCTTCTACCGTAGATTAAGACAGACCCATCTTCTTCTACCGTAGATTAAGACAGACCCATCTTCTTCTACCGTAGATTAAGACAGACCCATCTTCTATCGTAGATTAAGACAGACCCATCTTCTATCGTAGATTAAGACAGACCCATCTTCTATCGTAGATTAAGACAGACCCATCTTCTATCGTAGATTAAGACAGACCCATCTTCTATCGTAGATTAAGACAGACCCATCTTCTATCGTAGATTAAGACAGACCCATCTTCTACGTAGATTAAGACAGACCCATCTTCTACCGTAGATTAAGACAGACCCATCTTCTACCGTAGATTAAGACAGACCCATCTTCTTCTACCGTAGATTAAGACAGACCCATCTTCTACCGTAGATTAAGACAGACCCATCTTCTACCGTAGATTAAGACAGACCCATCTTCTTCTACCGTAGATTAAGACAGACCCATCTTCTACCGTAGATTAAGACAGACCCATCTTCTTCTACCGTAGATTAAGACAGACCCATCTTCTTCTACCGTAGATTAAGACAGACCCATCTTCTTCTACCGTAGATTAAGACAGACCCATCTTCTATCGTAGATTAAGACAGACCCATCTTCTATCGTAGATTAAGACAGACCCATCTTCTATCGTAGATTAAGACAGACCCATCTTCTATCGTAGATTAAGACAGACCCATCTTCTATCGTAGATTAAGACAGACCCATCTTCTATCGTAGATTAAGACAGACCCATCTTCTATCGTAGATTAAGACAGACCCATCTTCTACCGTAGATTAAGACAGACCCATCTTCTTCTACCGTAGATTAAGACAGACCCATCTTCTTCTACCGTAGATTAAGACAGACCCATCTTCTTCTACCGTAGATTAAGACAGACCCATCTTCTTCTACCGTAGATTAAGACAGACCCATCTTCTATCGTAGATTAAGACAGACCCATCTTCTATCGTAGATTAAGACAGACCCATCTTCTATCGTAGATTAAGACAGACCCATCTTCTATCCGTAGATTAAGACAGACCCATCTTCTACCGTAGATTAAGACAGACCCATCTTCTTCTACCGTAGATTAAGACAGACCCATCTTCTTCTACCGTAGATTAAGACAGACCCATCTTCTTCTACCGTAGATTAAGACAGACCCATCTTCTTCTACCGTAGATTAAGACAGACCCATCTTCTTCTACCGTAGATTAAGACAGACCCATCTTCTTCTACCGTAGATTAAGACAGACCCATCTTCTTCTACCGTAGATTAAGACAGACCCATCTTCTTCTACCGTAGATTAAGACAGACCCATCTTCTACCGTAGATTAAGACAGACCCATCTTCTTCTACCGTAGATTAAGACAGACCCATCTTCTATCGTAGATTAAGACAGACCCATCTTCTATCGTAGATTAAGACAGACCCATCTTCTATCGTAGATTAAGACAGACCCATCTTCTATCGTAGATTAAGACAGACCCATCTTCTATCGTAGATTAAGACAGACCCATCTTCTTCTACCGTAGATTAAGACAGACCCATCTTCTTCTACCGTAGATTAAGACAGACCCATCTTCTTCTACCGTAGATTAAGACAGACCCATCTTCTTCTACCGTAGATTAAGACAGACCCATCTTCTATCGTAGATTAAGACAGACCCATCTTCTATCGTAGATTAAGACAGACCCATCTTCTATCGTAGATTAAGACAGACCCATCTTCTATCGTAGGTTAAGACAGACCCATCTTCTATCGTAGATTAAGACAGACCCATCTTCTTCTACCGTAGATTAAGACAGACCCATCTTCTTCTACCGTAGATTAAGACAGACCCATCTTCTTCTACCGTAGATTAAGACAGACCCATCTTCTTCTACCGTAGATTAAGACAGACCCATCTTCTTCTACCGTAGATTAAGACAGACCCATCTTCTTCTACCGTAGATTAAGACAGACCCATCTTTTCTACCGTAGATTAAGACAGACCCATCTTCTTCTACCGTAGATTAAGACAGACCCATCTTCTTCTACCGTAGATTAAGACAGACCCATCTTCTTCTACCGTAGATTAAGACAGACCCATCTTCTATCGTAGATTAAGACAGACCCATCTTCTATCGTAGATTAAGACAGACCCATCTTCTATCGTAGATTAAGACAGACCCATCTTCTATCGTAGATTAAGACAGACCCATCTTCTATCGTAGATTAAGACAGACCCATCTTCTATCGTAGATTAAGACAGACCCATCTTCTACGTAGATTAAGACAGACCCATCTTCTTCCGTAGATTAAGACAGACCCATCTTCTACCGTAGATTAAGACAGACCCATCTTCTTCTACCGTAGATTAAGACAGACCCATCTTCTACCGTAGATTAAGACAGACCCATCTTCTACCGTAGATTAAGACAGACCCATCTTCTTCTACCGTAGATTAAGACAGACCCATCTTCTACCGTAGATTAAGACAGACCCATCTTCTTCTACCGTAGATTAAGACAGACCCATCTTCTACCGTAGATTAAGACAGACCCATCTTCTACCGTAGATTAAGACAGACCCATCTTCTATCGTAGATTAAGACAGACCCATCTTCTATCGTAGATTAAGACAGACCCATCTTCTATCGTAGATTAAGACAGACCCATCTTCTATCGTAGATTAAGACAGACCCATCTTCTATCGTAGATTAAGACAGACCCATCTTCTATCGTAGATTAAGACAGACCCATCTTCTATCGTAGATTAAGACAGACCCATCTTCTATCCGTAGATTAAGACAGACCCATCTTCTACCGTAGATTAAGACAGACCCATCTTCTTCTACCGTAGATTAAGACAGACCCATCTTCTTCTACCGTAGATTAAGACAGACCCATCTTCTACCGTAGATTAAGACAGACCCATCTTCTTCTACCGTAGATTAAGACAGACCCATCTTCTACCGTAGATTAAGACAGACCCATCTTCTTCTACCGTAGATTAAGACAGACCCATCTTCTTCTACCGTAGATTAAGACAGACCCATCTTCTTCTACCGTAGATTAAGACAGACCCATCTTCTATCGTAGATTAAGACAGACCCATCTTCTATCGTAGATTAAGACAGACCCATCTTCTATCGTAGATTAAGACAGACCCATCTTCTATCGTAGATTAAGACAGACCCATCTTCTATCGTAGATTAAGACAGACCCATCTTCTATCGTAGATTAAGACAGACCCATCTTCTTCGTAGATTAAGACAGACCCATCTTCTACCGTAGATTAAGACAGACCCATCTTCTTCTACCGTAGATTAAGACAGACCCATCTTCTTCTACCGTAGATTAAGACAGACCCATCTTCTTCTACCGTAGATTAAGACAGACCCATCTTTTCTACCGTAGATTAAGACAGACCCATCTTTTTCTACCGTAGATTAAGACAGACCCATCTTCTTCTACCGTAGATTAAGACAGACCCATCTTCTACCGTAGATTAAGACAGACCCATCTTCTTCTACCGTAGATTAAGACAGACCCATCTTCTACCGTAGATTAAGACAGACCCATCTTCTTCTACCGTAGATTAAGACAGACCCATCTTCTTCTACGTAGATTAAGACAGACCCATCTTCTATCGTAGATTAAGACAGACCCATCTTCTATCGTAGATTAAGACAGACCCATCTTCTATCGTAGATTAAGACAGACCCATCTTCTATCGTAGATTAAGACAGACCCATCTTCTATCGTAGATTAAGACAGACCCATCTTCTACGTAGATTAAGACAGACCCATCTTCTTCTACCGTAGATTAAGACAGACCCATCTTCTTCTACCGTAGATTAAGACAGACCCATCTTCTTCTACCGTAGATTAAGACAGACCCATCTTCTTCTACCGTAGATTAAGACAGACCCATCTTCTTCTACCGTAGATTAAGACAGACCCATCTTCTTCTACCGTAGATTAAGACAGACCCATCTTCTTCTACCGTAGATTAAGACAGACCCATCTTCTTCTACCGTAGATTAAGACAGACCCATCTTCTATCGTAGATTAAGACAGACCCATCTTCTATCGTAGATTAAGACAGACCCATCTTCTATCGTAGATTAAGACAGACCCATCTTCTATCGTAGATTAAGACAGACCCATCTTCTATCGTAGATTAAGACAGACCCATCTTCTATCGTAGATTAAGACAGACCCATCTTCTATCGTAGATTAAGACAGACCCATCTTCTATCGTAGATTAAGACAGACCCATCTTCTATCGTAGATTAAGACAGACCCATCTTCTATCGTAGATTAAGACAGACCCATCTTCTATCGTAGATTAAGACAGACCCATCTTCTATCGTAGATTAAGACAGACCCATCTTCTATCGTAGATTAAGACAGACCCATCTTCTATCGTAGATTAAGACAGACCCATCTTCTATCGTAGATTAAGACAGACCCATCTTCTATCGTAGATTAAGACAGACCCATCTTCTACGTAGATTAAGACAGACCCATCTTCTACCGTAGATTAAGACAGACCCATCTTCTACCGTAGATTAAGACAGACCCATCTTTTCTACCGTAGATTAAGACAGACCCATCTTCTACCGTAGATTAAGACAGACCCATCTTCTACCGTAGATTAAGACAGACCCATCTTCTTCTACCGTAGATTAAGACAGACCCATCTTCTACCGTAGATTAAGACAGACCCATCTTCTTCTACCGTAGATTAAGACAGACCCATCTTCTACCGTAGATTAAGACAGACCCATCTTCTTCTACCGTAGATTAAGACAGACCCATCTTCTTCGTAGATTAAGACAGACCCATCTTCTATCGTAGATTAAGACAGACCCATCTTCTATCGTAGATTAAGACAGACCCATCTTCTATCGTAGATTAAGACAGACCCATCTTCTATCGTAGATTAAGACAGACCCATCTTCTATCGTAGATTAAGACAGACCCATCTTCTATCGTAGATTAAGACAGACCCATCTTCTATCGTAGATTAAGACAGACCCATCTTCTACCGTAGATTAAGACAGACCCATCTTTCTACCGTAGATTAAGACAGACCCATCTTCTATCGTAGATTAAGACAGACCCATCTTCTACCGTAGATTAAGACAGACCCATCTTCTTCTACCGTAGATTAAGACAGACCCATCTTCTACCGTAGATTAAGACAGACCCATCTTCTACCGTAGATTAAGACAGACCCATCTTCTTCTACCGTAGATTAAGACAGACCCATCTTCTTCTACCGTAGATTAAGACAGACCCATCTTCTTCTACCGTAGATTAAGACAGACCCATCTTCTATCGTAGATTAAGACAGACCCATCTTCTATCGTAGATTAAGACAGACCCATCTTCTATCGTAGGTTAAGACAGACCCATCTTCTATCGTAGATTAAGACAGACCCATCTTCTATCGTAGATTAAGACAGACCCATCTTCTACGTAGATTAAGACAGACCCATCTTCTTCTACCGTAGATTAAGACAGACCCATCTTCTACCGTAGATTAAGACAGACCCATCTTTTCTACCGTAGATTAAGACAGACCCATCTTCTTCTACCAGATTAAGACAGACCCATCTTTTCTACCGTAGATTAAGACAGACCCATCTTCTTCTACCATAGATTAAGACAGACCCATCTTCTATCGTAGATTAAGACAGACCCATCTTCTATCGTAGATTAAGACAGACCCATCTTCTATCGTAGATTAAGACAGACCCATCTTCTATCGTAGATTAAGACAGACCCATCTTCTATGTAGATTAAGACAGACCCATCTTCTATCGTAGATTAAGACAGACCCATCTTCTATCGTAGATTAAGACAGACCCATCTTCTACCGTAGATTAAGACAGACCCATCTTCTTCTACCGTAGATTAAGACAGACCCATCTTCTACCGTAGATTAAGACAGACCCATCTTTTTCTACCGTAGATTAAGACAGACCCATCTTCTCTACCGTAGATTAAGACAGACCCATCTTCTATCGTAGATTAAGACAGACCCATCTTCTTCTACCGTAGATTAAGACAGACCCATCTTCTATCGTAGATTAAGACAGACCCATCTTCTATCGTAGATTAAGACAGACCCATCTTCTATCGTAGGTTAAGACAGACCCATCTTCTATCGTAGATTAAGACAGACCCATCTTCTATCGTAGATTAAGACAGACCCATCTTCTATCGTAGATTAAGACAGACCCATCTTCTATCGTAGATTAAGACAGACCCATCTTCTATCGTAGATTAAGACAGACCCATCTTCTACCGTAGATTAAGACAGACCCATCTTCTTCTACCGTAGATTAAGACAGACCCATCTTCTACCGTAGATTAAGACAGACCCATCTTTTCTACCGTAGATTAAGACAGACCCATCTTCTTCTACCGTAGATTAAGACAGACCCATCTTCTATCGTAGATTAAGACAGACCCATCTTCTTCTACCGTAGATTAAGACAGACCCATCTTCTATCGTAGATTAAGACAGACCCATCTTCTATCGTAGATTAAGACAGACCCATCTTCTATCGTAGATTAAGACAGACCCATCTTCTATCGTAGATTAAGACAGACCCATCTTCTATCGTAGATTAAGACAGACCCATCTTCTTCGTAGATTAAGACAGACCCATCTTCTTCTACCGTAGATTAAGACAGACCCATCTTCTTCTACCGTAGATTAAGACAGACCCATCTTCTTCTACCGTAGATTAAGACAGACCCATCTTCTTCTACCGTAGATTAAGACAGACCCATCTTTTCTACCGTAGATTAAGACAGACCCATCTTTTCTACCGTAGATTAAGACAGACCCATCTTCTTCTACCGTAGATTAAGACAGACCCATCTTCTATCGTAGATTAAGACAGACCCATCTTCTTCTACCGTAGATTAAGACAGACCCATCTTTTCTACCATAGATTAAGACAGACCCATCTTCTTCTACCGTAGATTAAGACAGACCCATCTTCTATCGTAGATTAAGACAGACCCATCTTCTTCTACCGTAGATTAAGACAGACCCATCTTCTTCTACCATAGATTAAGACAGACCCATCTTCTTCTACCGTAGATTAAGACAGACCCATCTTCTATCGTAGGTTAAGACAGACCCATCTTCTATCGTAGATTAAGACAGACCCATCTTCTTCTACCGTAGATTAAGACAGACCCATCTTCTTCTACCGTAGATTAAGACAGACCCATCTTCTTCTACCATAGATTAAGACAGACCCATCTTCTTCTACCGTAGATTAAGACAGACCCATCTTTTCTACCGTAGATTAAGACAGACCCATCTTCTCTACCGTAGATTAAGACAGACCCATCTTCTATCGTAGATTAAAACAGACCCATCTTCTTCTACCGTAGATTAAGACAGACCCATCTTTTCTACCGTAGATTAAGACAGACCCATCTTCTATCGTAGATTAAGACAGACCCATCTTCTATCGTAGGTTAAGACAGACCCATCTTCTATCGTAGGTTAAGACAGACCCATCTTCTATCGTAGATTAAGACAGACCCATCTTCTATCGTAGGTTAAGACAGACCCATCTTCTATGGTAGATTAAGACATACCCATCTTCTATCGTAGGTTAAGACAGACCCATCTTCTATCGTAGATTAAGACAGACCCATCTTCTACCGTAGATTAAGACAGACCCATCTTCTTCTACCGTAGATTAAGACAGACCCATCTTCTACCGTAGATTAAGACAGACCCATCTTTTTCTACCGTAGATTAAGACAGACCCATCTTCTTCTACCGTAGATTAAGACAGACCCATCTTCTATCGTAGATTAAGACAGACCCATCTTCTTCTACCGTAGATTAAGACAGACCCATCTTCTACCGTAGATTAAGGCAGACCCATCTTCTTCTATCGTAGGTTAAGACAGACCCATCTTCTATCGTAGATTAAGGCAGACCCATCTTCTATCGTAGATTAAGACAGACCCATCTTCTATCGTAGGTTAAGACAGACCCATCTTCTATCGTAGATTAAGACAGACCCATCTTCTTCTACCGTAGATTAAGACAGACCCATCTTCTTCTACCGTAGATTAAGACAGACCCATCTTCTTCTACCATAGATTAAGACAGACCCATCTTCTTCTACCGTAGATTAAGACAGACCCATCTTTTTCTACCGTAGATTAAGACAGACCCATCTTTTTCTACCGTAGATTAAGACAGACCCATCTTCTTCTACCGTAGATTAAGACAGACCCATCTTCTATCGTAGATTAAGACAGACCCATCTTCTTCTACCGTAGATTAAGACAGACCCATCTTTTTCTACCGTAGATTAAGACAGACCCATCTTCTACCGTAGATTAAGGCAGACCCATCTTCTATCGTAGGTTAAGACAGACCCATCTTCTATCGTAGATTAAGACAGACCCATCTTCTATCGTAGATTAAGACAGACCCATCTTCTATCGTAGATTAAGACAGACCCATCTTCTATCGTAGATTAAGACAGACCCATCTTCTTCTACCGTAGATTAAGACAGACCCATCTTCTTCTACCGTAGATTAAGACAGACCCATCTTCTTCGTAGATTAAGACAGACCCATCTTCTTCTACCGTAGATTAAGACAGACCCATCTTCTATCGTAGATTAAGACAGACCCATCTTCTTCGTAGATTAAGACAGACCCATCTTCTTCTACCGTAGATTAAGACAGACCCATCTTCTTCTACCGTAGATTAAGACAGACCCATCTTCTTCTACCATAGATTAAGACAGACCCATCTTCTTCTACCGTAGATTAAGACAGACCCATCTTCTTCTACCATAGATTAAGACAGACCCATCTTCTTCTACCGTAGATTAAGACAGACCCATCTTCTTCTACCATAGATTAAGACAGACCCATCTTCTTCTACCGTAGATTAAGACAGACCCATCTTCTTCTACCATAGATTAAGACAGACCCATCTTCTTCTACCGTAGATTAAGACAGACCCATCTTCTATCGTAGATTAAGACAGACCCATCTTCTATCGTAGATTAAGACAGACCCATCTTCTATCGTAGATTAAGACAGACCCATCTTCTATCGTAGATTAAGACAGACCCATCTTTTTCTACCGTAGATTAAGACAGACCCATCTTCTTCTACCGTAGATTAAGACAGACCCATCTTCTTCTACCATAGATTAAGACAGACCCATCTTCTTCTACCGTAGATTAAGACAGACCCATCTTTTTCTACCGTAGATTAAGACAGACCCATCTTTTTCTACCGTAGATTAAGACAGACCCATCTTCTTCTACCGTAGATTAAGACTGCAGGGCTGTCCCGGAGGGGACACAGCGGGAAGGCGCGGGCGGTAGATTAAGACAGACCCATCTTTTTCTACCGTAGATTAAGACAGACCCATCTTCTAAGGTAGATTAAGACAGACGCATCTTCTTCTACCGTAGATTAAGACAGTCAATCACCCTGGGATAGGTATCTGACAGGCCCTCTAGTTCTGATAATTGCAAGACATTTTTCTTCGAACTTATTTATCGCTTTTTGACGCCGGATCGACGAGCTAAAGGACAGTGTTTTATTTAATCGGTACAGAAGTTCGTCACTAGGCATGGGTGTTTGACGGGTTGCGCCAAGTCCAGCCCTCTGAAAATCAATGAAAGAAAAAAGTGAGGAAGTAGGAGCTGAAAAACCAGCAACGCAATGGTGCCAAGTTCATTAGGGATTAGCAAGAAATTGAAAAAAATCAAACCAAAATCCTTGCCGTGAAGAGTGGGAAACCGAATTAACGGATTTGACTTTGGATCGATCACAGCTATGAGCTTGTCGAATTGCTCACCAACAGAAAATACAACTGCTTCCAGTTATAAGAGTGTACTTTGAACACCGATTGAAAAACAATAGAAGAAGATCTGTCTTAATCTACGGTAGAAGAAGATGGGTCTGTCTTAATCTACGGTAGAAGAAGATGGGTCTGTCTTAATCTACGGTAGAAAAAGATGGGTCTGTCTTAATCTACGATAGAAGATGGGTCTGTCTTAATCTACGATAGAAGATGGGTCTGTCTTAATCTACGGTAGAAGAAGATGGGTCTGCCTTAATCTACGGTAGAAGAAGATGGGTCTGCCTTAATCTACGGTAGAAGAAGATGGGTCTGCCTTAATCTACGGTAGAAGAAGATGGGTCTGCCTTAATCTACGGTAGAAGAAGATGGGTCTGCCTTAATCTACGGTAGAAGAAGATGGGTCTGTCTTAATCTACGGTAGAAGAAGATGGGTCTGGCTTAATCTACGGTAGAAGAAGATGGTCTGCCTTAATCTACGGTAGAAGAAGATGGGTCTGCCTTAATCTACGGTAGAAGAAGATGGTCTGCCTTAATCTACGGTAGAAAAAGATGGGTCTGCCTTAATCTACGGTAGAAGAAGATGGGTCTGCCTTAATCTACGGTAGAAGAAGATGGGTCTGCCTTAATCTACGGTAGAAGAAGATGGATCTGCCTTAATCTACGGTAGAAGAAGATGGGTCTGTCTTTATCTACGGTAGAAGAAGATGGGTCTGTCTTATTTTAATCTAAGGTAGCTAGAAAATTGACTTAACCCAGAATGATATGGTTTTGAAAATCGCTAATACGAGTAATATTGTTGACTTAAGACAGGCTATAGCTTAAGGCGCATTGTTTCAGCCAGCATTGATCAGCAATCAGGCATTGAAATTGATGAGCTTGAAATGAAAGCATTTTAATTATCTCGTACTTGAATAGAATTGAATTGTTTCATGATTTGTTATAGCTTTGGCATTGAAATTCACGCTGCAGAGAAAATAAATGGAAGTCCTGGATATAAAAAATGAATGAATTCAATGCAACAGTGGGCCATTCAATAAGGAAAAATGGATGGTGCGTATTCAAAAGATGCATATGTATTTAGGGAGCTTTCTAGTAAACTGTTATTGAGCTGGCTTCAAGCGACTCATTCTAATGATTATAGTTTGCAGGCACTCTAGATGATCATTTTAATTATTAAAACTAAGAATTTAATTAAAAAATACGAAAGCCATCGTGGGGGCGCCATCGTGGGGCGCCATCGTGGGGCGCGATCATACAGTTGGGGCGCTAATTGGCCTGGCAAAAGGGTCGCCAGCAACAAAAGTGGTGCCACGGCAGCGAGCCGTGGTGACAGCGCAGCAGCTGCGATATGCATCCCGCCAAGCCCAAAGCAGTTATTGGGCGAATATTAAAATTAATAATAGCTTTAAGGTGTCAAAACCTGTCAAAGGTCATCATTTTTTCAGCACTGGGTGGGAGACGAGTGGGTCCCATGCCCAACTAGCTATACACCCCTGCTTCCAGCAAGATTAAACAAACTGGAATATGCATGCATTGGTATACAGTAGATTGGCAGAATTATTTGGAATACACGCTCCTTCATGGTTCAGTTCAGTTCGATCACAGTCTAGCTTGAAGCGTAAAACAGTTTCGGCATTCTTTTTGCGCTTGTGGGCCACGTACGAGCTATATTCATTCGACCTAGATCCGTGAGATAGATCGAGCGTCTGCACGAACTCGTATGCTAACTCGTAAGCCAAAGAGCGAATTATGATTTAATATTGTTAATGAGCAAGCTCACTATCTGTAAGTGAGTACTTAAACGTCATTTGCATACACATAACCTGTAAAAAGGTTATATTACATATGCATGTAACATGTATTTAATACGAATAAAAATAAATATTGGATCAACGTTTTCGTGCAGGCCTTAAAGGATTCTCACATTTTGATACAATTTTGATATAGTACTTCATTTTGATTTCTGATCCAAAAACTTCTTAATCCGTAAGCTTTTCAAGCTTGAAATCCCTGAAAATTTCCGCTGGAAAAAGCTAATATATTGGTGTATATATGCGCCTTCTATACTAGGTACTGTGTACAGCGCAGAACTAGAACTACTCTTGCTCGGCATGGAATTGCAACCAAAAGCTGTCGTAGCGTAAGTTCGATCGTACGTCGGAACTTTTACACTGTGGGGATAGGATCTAAGAACGATCTTATTTTAAGATGTCTTAGAACGGGCCCCTTAATATGTTTCGTCTCTTTACGGATGCAAAGTAAGAGCAAAAACAAAATCTAAGACTACAAATACTAATGAGCTTTTCGTATGTCTTATTATTAACGTTTGAATAAGCATAAGCTTTTAAACATAATATTTTTGTCTAAAGTTAATATAAAATTAAAAAACGTGCAATTTCAAATGAAACGAAAGTAAACTGAACATTGATTTTTTGTAAATCAGCAAGTGCAGTTGGGGTGAGCTAAATCAGTCAACCCAGTCACCGAATTACCGTCGCCAACTGCTACGCTTAACTTCTGGTCTAAATAAAGTAAAGTTTAGCATAAGGGAGAAAAGAATAAACTATCTTTTTAAAGTTTTTAGCCCATCACTGTTTCCATAATTCACTGTCACATCGTTCTCCAGGTTCTGTTCTGTTCTTGCTTACAGCTCACAATATTAAAATTAAAAACCTAAGTCATTATTACATTATGACTTATGTGTGTATGTAGCAGCAGTTATTATTCATCACTTATTATCAAAGGAATAGTTTTAACTTTTTATGTTTTACTTGATTACCAATATTTTTTGGTCAAAAAGATATTCTTTGTAACTTTATTTAAAATGTCTCATATCTCTCCTATTTATAATGCATCATTTGCAATCAAGCAAGAAATACAGCGCTTTGAAAGTGTTCACCCAAGCATCTATGCTATTTATGATTTAATTGAATCAATACCTGACAAAGACTTGCAGGATAAAATTCATAATTACGTTGTTTGCATAGAAGGTAAGAACAGAGCTTTTGTATTTCTATTTATATTTCAATTATAAAAAATTCTATTTCTATTTTGCTTTGGTTGTAGTTATGTTCTAAGACTTAGCCACACTTAGTTAAAGTGTTTTCATTATAATTATTATAATGCAACAAAACTACTATTGTTGTTAGTAATTATATCCCTATTGTATATCATATTGGCACTAGGTATAATATCTGGCATTATATAGATATAATGCCATTTTATATGAAGACAAAATTTTATATAATGTGGAAGTTTTAAGCATTTAAAAAAGAGATTTAGTAAAGATTCTGATATTTTTCTTTTTGTAAACAATTTTTTTAAATAGTAAGAATACAAAATAGGATTTTTGAATATTTTCTAATAATGTTTCTTAGAAATATGGTCATAATTACTTGAATCAATTAAAAGCATTAAAGACTTAAGCTATGAATTATAGATATTCATATAATTATAGATATTACTTGATCAATTTTCAAAAGTCTAGTGTCATTTCACTCATAACATCTAGGACTACAACATGGCATGATTAAAAATTTGGATTTTGAAAAAAAAAATTCTCACTGGACCCCCTAGATATATGGTAATAGTTTAAAATAATTATTTTCAATATAAACTAGTTTTTATGCCTTAAAAAATCTTACATGATATATTATATAGTATTAGTAATATTAGTAGTAATAAGCAGTAGTAGTAAATTTGGCTTAGGCAAAAAGCCTATTTGGCCAGTATAGTTCAATATATCTAATAATAATTCAAGAGGAAGCTATTAGTATAAATACAGGTTTTATAAAATATATATAGTATTTGAAAGAGTGGCAAAACAATTTTCTACAAATCTTTGGACAAACTTTATTGGCTAACAAAATAAAAATTATTTAAATAAAGAATTATAAAACAATATTGTGTAAACTTGATAGAAAGCTATTCTTTTGATAGGTGATTAAAGAAGTATATATGTATTTAGTCAATATCAAATATCAAATGTATAGATAGCTAGCAATATTACTATATTAGACATTTAAAATGAAACACAATTTTTATATAAATATATCAACTAAAAACAGGGCATTTAAATCAAACATTTAGGTAAGCATTAATTGTTTGCAGGTAAAGTATTTATAATGTATGGATAGACATATAATGCAATAGCATTGGTATTTATAAAGAAAGTAGGTAAGAACATGCAAAAAGGAGATATAGCAAAAGGGGATATCTAGCTTTGAGGAGTCCGGCACAATAGATTCAATTGGTGTAAAAGTAAGATAGGTAGTAACAGCATGGTATACATGGGATATTGTCTATTTTTTCATGTTGGTTGTAGACAAAGATTATTTATTGAGTTTTTAAATCTTCTCAATAGCTAGCAAGTCTTTTTTAGTTTTGCTTTTATTTGTTTAACAAATGTGGTGCAAATTATATAGCAAAAAGATTTAAGAATTAAGACCATCAATTCCCACAGTCTATTTTATTACAGTTATGCTAGAAATCTATGGTATAAGTCTTAAATTAGCTTTAGTATAAATGCCTAGCAGAAAAACCAATTGAATTTTTTTTGGTTAAAATGGCTAGTATTTTAATTATATAAGATTTTTTGGTATGTTTTCATTGAAAAAAACAGAGTCAAACAACATTATAATTCTATACATCTTTATATAATCCAAAAGGTATGTCTTTTATACTTTATAATATTTATATACATATTTATTCATTTAACTATTAAAATTAAAACAAAAGCTTTAAACTTTTTAGTAATAAAAACTTATATACAAAGTTACATTAGAATCATTGCAATTTTATAAAAAATTATCAATTTTCTTTTAGCATAAGTTCAGGTATAAAATATCCCTATTGGAATAAATGTAGAAAACCTGTAGATATGTGATATGGGGTCTAAAATTGTAGCTCAAAAATGCTATACAGCACAGACCATGTTAACTTTTATACCAAATACAGATGGTATACTAATTAGTTATTCGATGATGAGGCATTTAGCCTTAATAAGACTGTCATAGTTACTCTTGCCATTTACCCAAAACTGCACTGCATTATAACACCACCTGCCTTGTCTCTAGCTATGACACAACATGAAAAAATTCCAAAATTGCGATGGACAGTTGGAGGCCTTTTGTTCCACTTATTCCAATAAGGTAAAATACAGTATGGATTGGTGCCTTTGATTTTATGGGTAAAGAAAAATATAGAGCAAAAGATAAAAATGAGTATTATAAATTTTAAAGCATTTATAAGAACTCATCAGTCTCTATATTTAGGGTGCAGTGGCAGATCTAAGAGGCAAAGGAATAGTAGCTATCCTAATAGTAGTAGGTATTTAAATTTTGAGCTTATTTGGGCTTCTTTTAAGCCAACCTCAAAAGTTTGGCCAATCTGCCCCTCCTCTTCCCTATTTAAAAATCTTAGATCCACCACTTTTTAGGTTTGAGATTTAAGCAATAAAGATTTTTAATATTATATATATTGTGTAATTAGGGTAATGAAGGCTAAAGTTAAGATAAACGTTTATTAGTGACTGATAGGTTAAGCTATGAGATAGAATTACTTTCATTGTATATTTTAATAAATACATGCCAAACACCTGGCCAACCTAGCCAAATTGACTAGGTGGCAAGAGATCTAGCCAAGGTAAGTGGCAAAACTGTCAACCCAAAAAAAATTAAATGAAAAAAACAAAAGACAGAGACCATGTCTCAGCCAAAGGCAACTAAGGAGTAGCTAGTGGCAACTAAGTCACAATTTTTGGGCGAAAATTGAAGTTGCATTGGCTGGGTAAAATTTCAAAGTCAGGCATATATGTTTTGTCACTATGTTTTAGTGAATGCTAGAAAAACATAATTAAAATTTATGAGAAATTACAAGGATTAATTATCTATGGATATAGATATAGATAGACTACAGGAGAAATTTTATCTATGGATCTTTTCTACTTTTGTTATTGATATATTTTGAAGATTAATATTCTCCTAATTAACTACTAACAGTAAACGGAGTGTCAAGTTCATTTAAAAAATACAAAGTCCTCTTAGCAACAGTATTTGTTTTACAGTATATCTCGCCAGGAAAGCTGCAATCATAATACAATAGACTAGCCTTTGTTTTTTTACTTTTAAGGCAAGAGATGCCGATATAACATACTGTCTATTCGCATTTTAATGTAGATGCATTCGTCAATAGCCAGGAGTGGACTCTAAATCGTGGCATTCCGGAACTTCGACTGGTGGGTAAAGAACTCTACAATTAAGTTTCTTTGGTTTAACAGCAATCAGCAAAATTCAAGCATACCTTTGTCAGGGCGTACTGGGCACACCTCAGTCAGGCAAGTCGGCCCTGGTGCACCGCTACCTCACTGGCTCCTATATGCTGGACGACTCGCCTGAAGGTTAGCCTATCAAGCTGTGTCTGTTTTGCTTTTCTTGACTACTAATTGGCATCCAACTAATATCGGCTTTTGACCGTTTTATACCATGGGTAATTCCCTCTGACAGTTAATTGCTGCACCAGATTGGAGCAACGGGTAATTAATTCCCCCTGACAGTTAATTGCTGCACCAGATTGGAGCAACGGGTAATTAATTCCCTCTGACAGTTATTTGCTGCACCAGATTGGAGCAACGGGTAATTCCCTCTGACAGTTATTTGCTGCACCAGATTAGAGCCACGGGTAATTCCCTCTGACAGTTATTTGCTGCACCAGATTAGAGCCACGGGTAATTCCCTCTGACAGTTATTTGCTGCACCAGATTAGAGCCACGGGTAATTCCCTCTGACAGTTATTTGCTGCACCAGATTTGAAGCCATAGGTAATTTAATTCCCTCTGACAGTTATTTGCTGCACCAGATGAGAGCCACTAGTAATTAATTCCCTCTGACAGTTTACCTGCTGCTTAATTTAGTAGTGTATATTCAAGGCTTGTCCAGTTTAGTAGATTTTTTATTTTAAACATTCTCCTATGTCTAAAAGGCGGTCGCTTCAAAAAGGAGGTACTTGTACCGGACGTGGGCAGCTGCCTGCTGCTCATTCGCGACGAAGGCGGCCCGCCCGACTCTCAATTCGCGGCTTGGTGCGACGCCTGCGTGTTCGTGTTTGCGCTGGACTGCGCCGAGAGCCTGGACGCTGTGTATCAGTATTACGGCAGAATGGCCCAGGGCAGGAGTCTCAATGACCTGCCTCTGCTGCTGGTTGGCACTCAAGGTCAGTTGTCATGCGGTTCTGACTGCTCGGGTCAGCCAGCTGCTTCTGTCTCATTCTCGGTTGCTGGGCCAGCCTCCCAGATCCTCAGTTGTTGCTGGGCCAGCCTCCCAGATCCTCAGTTGCTGGGCCACTGGCCTCACAGATCCCCAGTTGCTGGGCCACCCTCCTAGATCCTCAGTTGCTGGGCCACTGGCCTCCCAGATCCTCAGTTGCTGGGCCACTGGCCTTCCAGATCCTCAGTTGCTGGGCCAGCCTCCCAGATCCCCAGTTGCTGGGCCAGCCTCCCAGATCCCCAGTTGCTGAACCAGCCTCCCAGATCCTCAGTTGCTGGGCCAGCCTCCCAGTTCCTCAGTTGCTGGGCCACTGGCCTCCCAGATCCTTTGTTGCTGAGCCACTGGCCTCCCATATCCTCAATTGCTGGGCCACTGGCCTCCCAGATCCTTTGTTGCTGAGCCACTGGCCTCCCATATCCTCAGTTGCTGGGCCACTGGCCTCCCAGATCCTCAGTTGCTGGGCCACTGGCCTTCCAGATCCTCAGTTGCTGGGCCACTGGCCTCCCAGATCCTCAGGTGTTGTCTGTTACCCCATCCTCTTGACTCAGAGATGAGTACTGTACTGATATAATGCTACTAATATGATAACGCCACTTTTGTTATCAAACGTGGAGTTTATAAATATGGAAATTTTAAGTTAATAGCTCATATTTTTTTGTAGTAAATTTTATTTCCCACTCTCTCGCATGAATTATTATGTGCGGCCAAGTATGAGTACAGAACAGGCGCTGGAGTTGCTCAACTCCACTGGGATCTCTCTCTCTCTCTCTCATTAGCGAAACTGGAGAAGATTAGAATGCACTGTGGAATGGGTAATGCATTCCTTCCTGGGTGTGTTTCGTGTATTGGTGAGGATGTTTAACATACAAGTGATCGAAGGGGTTGCCAACTCTGTTAATTTGCTCATAGCTGACTGACTCATTTACTTGGCCTGTTGCCAAGCGATTATTTCTGAATCGGAACTCGGTTTCTTCTGTGTACTTTCGTAGATTATATGGACACCATAGGCTGAACTAGACTACTGATTTCATGTTCGTCAGTAGAAAGGAGGGAATGTATAAAAGAATCTTTTCTCGAATATTCTAGATTACAGGGGTCGGCAAACTTCGGCCCTCAAAGCCTCTCTATCCGGCCCTCGGGTCTTTTAAAACTTTACAATAGCAATCC